>CAUYPK010130837.1:0-33656 GCA_963574355.1 Loris lydekkerianus | reverse complement strand
ATCACTTCTAAGAGTTTTGTATTAGAATCCCTAGTGTTTTCTAGATATACAATCATATCATATAGTTGAAAGTTCATCTAGTTTCATCTAGAGTGAAAGTTTAATCTCTTCTGACCCTATATGGATACCCTTGATTGCCTTTTCTTCCCTAATTGCAATGGCTGAGACTTCCATTACAATGTTAAAAAGCAGTGCAGACAATGGACAACCTTGCCTGGTTCCTGATCTGAGAGGAAATGATTTCAATTTAACTCCATTCAATATGATATTGGCTGTGGGTTTGCTGTAGATGGCCTCTATCAATTTAAGAAATGTCCCTTCTATACCAATTTTTAGTGTTCTGATCATGAAAGGATGCTGGATATTATCAGAAGCTTTTTCTGCATCAGTTGAAAGAATCATATGGTCTTTGCTTTTTAATTTGTTTATGTGATGAATTCTATTTATTGATTTATGTATATTGAACTAGCCTTGAAACCCTGGGATAAAACCCATTTGGTCATGGCTGGTGACCTGTAGAAAACTGAAACTGGACCCACACCTTTCACCATTAACTAAGAGTTATTCTCACTGGATTAAAGATTTAAACTTAAGACATGAAACTATAAAAATACTAGAAGAACGTGCGGGGAAAACTCTTGAAGAAGTTTGCCTGGGAGAATATTTTATGAGGAGGATCCCCAGGCAATTGAAGTAACACCAAAAGTTAATTATTGGGACCTGATCAAACTAAAAAGCTTCTGCACAGCCAATAATACAGTAAGTAAAGCAAGCAGACAGTCCTCAGAATGGGAGAAGATATTTGCAGGTTATGTATCTGACAAAGGTTTAACAACCAGAATCCACAGAGAACTCAAACATATTGGCAAGAAAAGAACAAGTGATCCCATCTCAGGCTGGGCAAGGGACTTGAAGAGAAACTTCTCTGAAGAGGACAGGTGCACAGCCTGCAGACATGTGAAAAAAATGCTCATCAGCCTTAATAATCAGAGAAATGCAGATCAAAACCACTTTGAGATATCATCTAACTCCAGTAGGATTAGCTCACATCACAAAATCCAAAAACCAGAGATGTTGGCATGGATGTGGAGAAAAGGGAACACTTCTACACTGCTGGTGGGAATGCAAACTAGTGCGTTCCTTTTGGAAAGATTTTTGGAGAACGCTTAGGGATCTAAAAATAGACCTACCATTCCATCCTACAATTCCTCTACTAGGTATATATCCATAAAACCAAAAATCACTTTATAAAAAAAAATTTGCAGAATGTTTATTGCAGCCCAATTCATAATTGCTAAGTCATGGAAGAAGTCCAAGTGCCCATTGACCCATGAATGTATCAATAAATTGTGATATATGTACATCATGGAATATTATGGAGACTTTACCTCTTTCATGTTTACATGGATGGAGCTGGAACATATTCTTCTTAGCAAAGTATCTCAAGAAGGGAAGAAAAAATATCCAATGTACTCAGCCCTACTATGAAACCAATTTATAGCTTTCATATGAAAGCTATAACCCAATTATAGCCCAAGAAAAAGGATGGGTGGAGGGAGGGTAATTGGTGGGACCACCCCTATGGTACATCTTACAAGGGCACAGGCGAGATTTACTAAATGTAGAATATAATTGTCTTTACACAATAACTAAGAAAATGCCATGAAGGATATGTTAGCCAGTTTGATGAAAATACTTCAAATTGTATACAAAACCAGTACATCATACCCCATGATTGCATTAATGTACGCAGCTATCATTTAATAAAAAAAAAATTTATCAAATTGTGCATCAAAACCATCAGTGGACTGTGAGAATCATAGAAACCCAAGTAAACTTCTATCAAGAAACAGTGAGAACAATCTTAACTAAAATCTTGGCAAGAGAAAGGTGGCTCTTGCATCACAACAGTGCACTAGCACATGCATCACTGTCTGTGAGGGAGTTTTTAGCCAGTAAACTGACTACACCCTCCCTACTCACCTGATGTAACCCCTGTGAATCTTTTCTGTACTCAAAGATAAAGGAAATATTGAAAGAAATACATTTGATGATATTCAGGACATCAAAGGTAATACAACAACAGCATAGCTTCCCAATGGGAGTACTTCAAATGTGACCATAGTGATATTCATCATTATCGTATGTAGCATGTTTTGTAGGAGGTGTTCACTAACTTAACATGTTTTGTAGGAGGTGTTTTGTAGGAGGTGTTCACTAACTTAACTCAGCCCCATATATTGTTGTAAATCCAGAATCTTTAGTTTCTTATATTGGGAGAATTTTTGTACTATTCTAGTTCATCATTTTACAGGAATTTGATAGGCTAGCAGTATCAACATCCATATCTTATATATTGAAATGTCACCATCGTTAAAGACTACACGTTAAAGACAACACTGTTCAAAGAATTTAAATTTAAACTTCTTTTATGGTAATGGCAACAAAGATTTGCTATTTAGAAATGGGTAGAAAATCAAGGAGTTACTTGGTTTATCAAGAAGCATGCAACTTGCTTGGCACCTGTAGTTCAGTGGCTAGGGCTTCAACCACATAAACTGGGGCTGATGGGTTCAAACCGGCCTGGGCCTGCCAAACAACACTGACAACTACAACCAAAAAATAGCCAGGCATTGTGACGGGCACCTGTAGTCCCAGCTACTTGGGAGGCTGAGGCAAGAGAATCACTTAAGCCCACGAGTTTGAGGCTGCAGTGAGCTATGACGCCATTGCAATCAGCCCCAGTGTGACTGAGTGAGACTCTGTCTCAAAAGAAAAAAAAAAAAAAAGGAACCATACAACAAAACTTAGTGTAGACACCCAGAAGGTTCTTCTGACTTTACTTCTAAGATCTTCCTATATAGCAAATAATTTTAAAGAGCAGAAACAAATATACAGGTCATAATAATATAAAAAATCATGCATTGTGGTTCAGAGATGTTAGTAACAAAAGAATTGTCAGTAAAGAATAATAATAATGAAATCAGATTAAAGTTATTTGAAAACCTGAAATTAAAAAGAAAATAAATTATTCATGGCCATTGAAATTCTGAAGTTCTCAAAGATCATTTTTTTGGTATTTATAATACTGCATTTGTATATACCACCCAAATAAGAAATTTCAAATACAATATGCATGAATTAGCTCGTAAAATACCTTACAGCAGAATATATTTCAGTGTTCATTGCTAAATGGTCTGCCAAGGAAATGGACTTGATAATGCTTCATGAAAAGTGCTAGCTGTTATCATATAATTTCAAAGTTCATTCTAAAACTTGCCAGTATATCAAAGAGAGAATAAAAATTTAAACTATTACATTTTTAAACACCATTTGCCTTCTTTTGTCCTTTCATAGGATTAAGTGAAAATGAAGGCTTAAAATACTGAAAAACTTATTTGTCATAGTTTTTTCTTTTTCTTTTATTTTTTTAACCAGTTATAAGTATATATATAAATATGTTGTGGGAGGAAGAAGTAAAATTAACTAGATGAGGGATCAAATATAATTTAAAAATTAATCCTTACTCATTCACTGAAGAGTAAAATGCTCATTAAGATAAAAAATTATAGTCACAGTGGTTTTAGTCTTAAATCCATAAATTCCAGCTGTATTATATTGCATCGCTATTCTTCTAAGTGATGAGGATTATGAAGAATTTCAAACAGCCTCTTTTACTCTGGGTTCATCATATTCTTAATTGCTTTCCCTAAAAGAGAAACAGATCTATAAGCTAATAATCAGATAGGATAATTTTTAATTTAGATCACTAATTCCAAGCCTGCCTGAAATCTAGGCGAAGAGAAATATGCTTAGGGTTGTGATAGATCAGCAGATGATGATTATTTTAGCTTCAACTAAGGGGGAGGCAGCAATATACATAAAAACCCAAACCCTGCATGCTTCATAGATTCCTTTTCTAGTTTTTCAAAATGGATGCATTGATGCTGAAATTCTTCTTAATAACCAAAAACAGTAAACAAAATTATCTATTCAGATACCTATGTCAGGATTCTGAGTGGAATAACCCCTTATTTTCTACAGAAATCTAGTGTTTACAAAGAATTTCTACAGAGAGTTCTGATAATGAAATGCTGAACAAATGATGTTCTAAGAAGCAAAGTGACTTTTCCAAGCACAAACAGCTCATTAATTTCAAATAGAAATAAAACTCAGAATTTCTTTTCTTTATACTTTGAGTTTCATTACATACTAAGTGCATAGGATAAATAATTGAATTGAATAATTTCTTTTGTTACAAGTCTTTCTCGTTCCCTATAATGATAAATGTATTTCCCTATGAATATACAGCATAAAAGAGGGCTAGAACCCTTTACAAAAGAGTGCAAGGTCCATTCCGGTACGATGATATGCACCCCAAATAGCTCAACTCTCCTACTGATAATAAATACGAACTCTGGACAAAATAAAACAACTGTGTTTAATTTAGTAGGGATAGTAAACAAAAGTAATTAGACTATGAGGATGTGGAATAGAAAGCACATGGAGGTGAATTTTCAGGGTTGTTCTCCCCTTTGGCAGGACTTGACAGTGAACCAAACCTGCAGAGTAGCACAGGATAGGCAGCTGAGGTTGCAGCAACCCGGCCTGTTTGTTTGTTTATTTATTTGTTTATTTTCTGGCCATGGGAAATAAGGAAAGGAATATAAATGCCTGGAGGTATGGGTTGAAGGAAGACAGCTATAGAAAGAACCCTTAATTTTGGAAATAAACCTATACAAGTCTCAAGCTAACTACATGTTTGGAACTGACCCAAGCAATGGAGGTAAGCTTCAAGGAACTGAATTAAGATGTACCATCATCCGTAGGTCAGATAGAACTTACAATTTAAATCTAACTAAATGGATTGCCTGAAATTTTTATTTCTGGGCATTATAATCAAACTCGAAGTTGAAAACAAAAAGGTGGAGGAAGGCAAAATCCCCGCTGTTTTTGGCAGAAGGGATATGTATCTCCTGCTTTTGGATATCAGAGCTCTGCTGGATCTTCAACAAGCCATTGAACTCGAGGATTAAACTAGCATCCTTCTCTTTCTCCCCAGATTCTTAGACCTTTGGACTCAGACTGAGAGTAACACCATGGGCTCCCCTCATTCTCAGGCCTTCCGGCACAGACTGAATTGCACCAGCTGCTTTCCTGGTTATCCAGCTTACAGATGGCATACCGTGGGATTTCTTGTACTCCATAATTACATAAGCCAATTCCTATAATAAATCCCCTTTTATATATCTATATGCAGATGGTCCCAGACTTACAATGATTTGACTTATGTTTTTTTTTACTTTATGATAGTGTGAAAGTGATACACATTCAGTAGAAATTATACTTCAAGTGTCCATAGTACCCATACAACCATTTTGTTTTTATCTTCCTGTACAGAATTAAATAAATTACATGAGATATGCAACATTTTATCATCCAATGTACTCTGCTTTAAATGATTAAAAGCTCTAGGCTGATATAAGCATCCTGAATGTGTTTAAGGTAGTCTAGGCTAATCTACAATGTTTGGTAAGATAGGTGTATTAAACACATTCTTGATCTATGATATTTTCAACTTACAGTGGGTTTCTCAGGAGGTAACTCTATTGTAGGTCAAAGAGCATCTGTATGTTCTATGGGTTCTGTTTCTTTGGAGAACCTTGACTAATACATCACCACACATCATATAAACATTACAAGAACAAGGAAATATTAAGAGCATCTTGATACCAACAAATTTGACAAATGAAAATTGTAGAAATTTCAAATGAAATTCAAAATGAAATTTCAAATTTCAAATAAAATTTGTAGAAAAATACAATAATCAAAGATGGCCCCTCCCCAACTCCCCCAAACACAATTAGCTCTATATCACTTATATAAATTACACTCATAGTTAAAGGATTCCATAAAAGAAAATCCCAGGCCCATGAAATTTTAAAATACTATTCGTTAATTTTATGAGATCTTCAAGTCATATGTAACACTGATTTTACATATACACTTGTAAAAAATGTAAATCTTTTTTTACAAATGTAGTTTTACATTTACATTTGTAAAAAATGTAAATCTTTAAAGATTTATAGATAGACTAGATCTGTCCAGAAAGTATCCAGCCATTGTCAGTACAATTTTTCATATTGCATAGCTGTATACTTTTTGGACAGACCATATATATCTGTATATATATCTATATGATATATATATATATATATGTATATATATCTATATCCATATGGCCTCAGACTGAGAGTAACACCATGGGCTCCCCTCATTCTCAGGCCTTCCGGCACAGACTGAATTGCACCAGCTGCTTTCCTGGTTTCCTGGTTTCCTAACTGTGTTTGGGGGAGTTGGGTTATATGTGTATATATGTATATATATATATATATATATATATATATACACACACATATAGTATATATGTGTATACTATTTTTCATATTGCATAGCTATATACTTTTTGGACAGACCATATATTTATATATATGGTATGTATATGTGTGTGTGTATATATTATATATATATATATATATATATATATATATACACTACTTTTCATACTGCATAGCTATATACTTTTTGGACAGACCATCTATATCTATATCTATATGATATATATATATATATACACACACATATAATATATATGTGTATACTATTTTTTATATTGCATAGCTGTATACTTTTTGGATGGACTATATATACATGTGTACAGTATATATACTATTTTAGTATAATATATCCACATGTATATATCATATATATAGTGTGTGTATATATAGATGCATATATCTCAAAAAATAAAAACACATCCACCCAAGAACTTGTACATTAATGGTCATAATAACATTATTCATAACAGCCAAAAAGCAAAAAGGCTCAAATGCCCATCCACTCATGAATGGATAAACATAATTTGGCATACCCTTACAATGGATCATTTGGCTGTGGAGCAAAGTGATAATAAATGTCACAATCTGACTGTACCTTGAAAATATCTGAAATGGAAGAAGTTAATCCCTACCATCACATATTATATGATTTCATTTATACTATATGCTGAATAAGGAAATCTATGGATACCAAAAGCAGATTAGTGGTTTCTTAGGAATGGGCAAAATGGAGAATTGGTGGGGTGATAGCTAAAAGGTACAGTATTTCTTTGAGGGACAATAAAAATATTCTGAAATTGTGATGATGGTTGCATAGCTGTGGGGTTATATTAAACCTCATTCAATTATACACATTAAATAGTAACTAGCATGATACATGAACTATATCTCAATAAAGCTGTTCCAAAAAAATAGGATAGTATTTTAAGATTTATTCTTTTCCTAAGAAAGCACTTTTGATTTAACATTCAAGAATCAAACATGATTCATTATATAAACAGAATAAGAGGAAAAGCCACGTGTTCATTTCAGCAGACCCAGAAAAATCTTTTGACAAAATTTAATATTCATTCATGATTAAAAACTCTGAACAAACGAGGAATAGGGAACTTCTTCAAATATCTTGGAAAAAATAAGTATCAATTCTTAACTCTCTTCATTCACAGAAATTATTCAATGTGAATCATAAAGCTAAATAGAAGAACTAAATGTGTAAAAATTATAGAATGAAATATAGAAAACTATTACTGTGAAGTTAGAAGGGCAAAAACTTATTAGAAAGTATAAAAAATCATGAAACATCAATTTTAAAATACAATGGAGTTATTTAGCAACATTAGTCAAGCCAATGATGGAGCAATCACACACAGAACATTAATTGCAAAGTGAAAGTATGCCTCAGAGGGAGAGATGGAGAAAGACCCTAAGTCTGTGCTCATTACTTTGTCCCACCTCTTGGATCGGTTGTCATTTTCTGCCTTTGGTGTGATTGGCAGGTTGAGGTTATATACAGATTATGTAACAGGTTGGGTTATATAACAGTTTCCTATTACACATGCATCCACCTAGAATCCTTCATGAAAACTCTATCCATGCTATGCTAATTAGATGGTACTGAACCCCAGGTTAGATAAAGGTCACTAAGAATGTCTTACTGTGGATGTTCCCACAGGGAACAGTTCCCAGCTACAATTTGGTTCCCAGCTATAATTTGGTTCCTGCTCATTGGCTTTAGGCACTTTCTTGCCACTCATTTACCCCCCTGCCAGACCTATCACAATTAATCAAAATTAAAACATTTTACTTATAAGAAAATAAAAATGCAAGCAACTGATTGAGGGGAAATATTTGCAACGTATATTGCAAAAATACTTGTTTCCACAATATATCAAAAATGATTAAAAATGATTAAAACTCAATAGCAAACAACTCCATTTAAAAAAATGACAAAATTGGGGGCGGTGCCTGTGGCTCAAAGGGATAGGGCACCAGCCCCATATGCTGGAGGTGGCGGGTTCAAACCCAGCCCCAGACAAAAACTGCAAAAAAAAAAAAAAAACCCCAAAATTGGAACAAATATTTTATAAAATATATAAAAATGTTCTATAAGCATATGAAAAGATGATTAACATTTTCAGTCATCAAGGGAATACAGATTTAAAAAACCCCACCATGATAAGTTACAACATATTCTTTAGACCAGCTGAAATTAAAATAATTGACCTAAGTTAACAAGTATATGGAAAAACTGCATCTGTCTTTGCCTGCTGGTTGTAATGAAAAATGTTACAACTTCATTGAAAAATATTTTGACATTTTCTTAAATAAACATAAACCTTCCAGAAGATCTAGCCATCCCATTTTTACCTTTACCTAAGAGAAACTAAAATGTTTTCCTGCAAAACTTGTATGTACTACATGCATGTTTATAGAAAGTTTATTTGTAGTAGACGAAACTTGTAAATAACCAAATGTCTATCAACAAGAGAACTCACAAACTATTGCAAATGGAATATTACTCAGCAACAAAATTAAATGAACTATTTGAACATAATGTTACATGAAGAATTTGAAGAAGTCAGACATTAAAGAGCTGATACTGTATTGTTCCACTTACATCAAATTCTAAAAACTGCTAGCAGTCTATCAGGAATGGAACACTGGTTGCCAGAGGACTTGTAGGAGGAAGACATGGACTGAAAAAAGGCTTAAAGAAAATTTGGGGTTGGTAGAATTTTTCAGTATCTTTATTATGGTAATGGGTTTATGGATGTCCACATATTTCAAATTCATGGAACTATACATTTTAAATAATTTAAAATTTTATACATTAATTACACCATAATAAATTTATAAAATAAAGTACAAGAAGAGTGAAATGAGATAAATTGTTCCTTAAAGAGCAATTTCTTGCACATGTACCTCATTTGATTTTTCAGACAACTATTTATAATAGATCTGACAATGCTAACAGTCTTTTTTTTTTTTTTGCTACCTTTAGTTTGGTCATACTACACAAGTAACACCCAGCTCCAACCTGCAAAAGCTGGAATGTTTTTGTCATCATCATTAGCGATGTAATATTGCTAATGTAATAGGAACCCTTTAAGAATTTTTTCAAGTGGACTTACTGTTTAATTCCTATATTTAATATGTATGTAATTAATGATAATGCTATAGTGTTAGTGCATTCTGATAAAACTTTTTATCATCTCAAATAAGGTACAAAAATGTAAGCCATGTATCAGATGAATTCATTGGGTAATTAGATGGTAGGTCACATGTTACTTGAGAGGTTTTATAAGAATGGACTGGGAAATAAAACTAATAGGTAACAGGAAGGGAAACCTCACTTACTTCATTTAGCAAATAGTTTTTGCCTTTGTGCTTACCCTAAACCCAGAAAAAAATGAAAATCTATTTAGATTCGTCAGATTGCAAAGCAATCATTGTCCATATGGGAAGGGAATCATGACAGGTTAGGAGTAAAAGCATCCATTTCTATGTCTTCATTATTTCTTCTAAGACTATTTAGGTAGGTGAGTTGACAGGACTGCTGCTTCCGTACAGTGCTAACTGCATGAGCTGTCTGTCTCTTGATTTTAGGGAGCTCAGAATGCAAGTTCGCTTAAGTCTCTTCCTCCCTTTCCCCCCCACTTTCTTCTTTTTCCTCTTCCTTGCCCTGTTCCTTTCCCTCTCCTTCTCTTTCTCTCTCTCCCTTTCCTTTTCCAGCTCCAGCTCCACTCCTCCTTGTCTCCTTTCCCTAATACATTTTCTCGTCTTCCATATGAAGAAGGACCAAATCAGGGAGGTGCCTGTGGCTCAAAGGAGTAGGGCTCCAGCCCCATATGCTAGAGGTGGCGGGTTCAAACCCAGCCCCGGACAAAAAAACTGCAAAAAAAAAAAGAAAAAAGAAAAAAAAAAGAAAAGAAAGAAAGAAAGAAAAAAGAAGGACTAAATCAAACCATTAGTATACTGAAACACTTGATCTCAGTCCTCCCGCTTCCTTCCTTTTTTATACTAAATTAGTGAGCTTGAACTTTAATTCTGCAAGCTGTTGGAAGCCAATACATATTTTTAAGAAGCAGAATTATGTGATCAATCTTACAGCTTTAAAAGGCCTGGGAGTCTGCCTGGGAGATTATATTGGGAGATGAAGTGAGAGATGAGAAGGAGAAAATAGTAAAACAAAACAAAGCAATCAGGAAAAAAATATAATCTATTGCAGAGATCCAGTCCTGAACTGGTATAAATAGGAGGGCATGGTTTTACAAGTCATTAGGAGAATTTGTGTCTTAGTTGGGAAGCAGAGAATGAGAATGCTGTCATCAAAGAAACATCCAGTTTCTACTTTGAGTGATGAGGTACATTGAGAAATACTACTCAGAGGATACACAAGAATGGAAGCTAGATATGAGTGATGCATTTAGCTGTGGGTAGGTTTAGATGGAAGGATATATGGAACTTTAAAGTATATATATATATATATGGGACAATTGAATATACAGGCCTGGAGTTGGAAAAAATCCAACTAAAGCTATAAATCTGGAAACATTCAGCATCAGGATGTTGAAGACAAAGGACAGAATGAGGTCATCTAGGGACCCTTTAGTGAACAAGGCACAAGGCTAAGACAGGGTTAGTAAAAAAGAAGAATCTAGAGAAAATGAAGGAGAATCTCAGAGGCAGCAAGAAAGAAAGAAAGGGGTGTCACAGAAGCTTAGAGAGGAAAACTTGGAAAGATGAAGCAGACAACATTTTCAAATACCAGTTTAGGATCACCACATTCAGGTGAAGCAACTACAGTGTTTCATCCAGAGAAGTGAAGGGTACGAGATTGGCGTGTTGAGTTGGTCTATATCTGAAGACTCATCATCTCTAAAAGGGAGCAGAGCTGGTTTTTGTGGCATCGAAAGCCAGAAGTAACATATCTTTCATCTCAAATACTCATTGTTTCTTTGTACTAAGAGAATTTTAAATCCATTCTTTTAGTTCATTGAAATATGCAATACATTATTAATTGCAGCCACCATGCTGTGTAACTAATTACAGAACCTATTCTTCCTGTTTCACCGAAACTTTGTTCTCTTTGACCAATGTCTCCCTTTTCTCCAACTATTCCCCCATTCCCAATGTTGTCAGTTAAAAATATAATAAACTTTTTAGAAAGACAAAAAATAGCCATAACTAGAACCAATGGTGTGAAAAGAAAATTTTCAGCTTAACGTAAGGAAGAAAAGTTCTGCATTTTGTGAGAGTTACCCAAAGATAAAATGGGCTGCCTGAGTGGATAGTTAGTACTGGATAGATAGAAGGAGTCCATGGATAGGGATGACATGTGTCTATCACTGTCACTTACAAGTACATAATAAATTATGTGTTGAATAATATGTAATTGACAATCTTAAATTATTTTAAACAACAAAAATTATACTTTTATATGGTTCAATCTCATATCCACTTACTGAAAAAATGAAAAGAAAAAGATCTTATCTCCTAATTTAGCGTATATGATTCAACTTCTGTTGAGTTTTAATCATTATTTTATAAGTATCTTAAGTGTCATAGGAAGAAAGAAATTGCTGGTTGTTGAATTTTAATGATTCTTAGTTACTATGAGTATAATTTTCCCACGTTGTTGCTGTGGAGTCATAAATGTCATCACAAGTGCAATTTTTTGTTCTTATTTTGATTTCCATTGACTAAGTCTTTCCTTTTTCAGCCACTTAGTGTCACCCTCTCACAACCTAAATTATAGTTCAAATTACAGAGACAAAGTGCTCCTTTGCTCAGCCACAGTGGAATGCAGACTCCACAGAGCATAAATTGTTCCCTAAGGCATTCACTAGGCAATCTTTCATTTTTTCTCACCTTCCTCGCTTAAGAGAATTTCCACTAAAATTATGTGATAGGAAAATGAATATTTTGCTTCTTTGTCATTTTGGCACATTTATAGTCTAATTATTTTTATTATTCTGTTAAGAATCCAATCATTATTAGAATATGAATAAGAATTAAGTAAATATATGATTAATTATTAATAATAAGTGGAAGTACATGAAACCATTTTGTGGTCTAGAATGCTAATAATGGTGAGCATTCACTTTATGTTTTCTCCATCCAGAGTCACCTCTAGATGAGATACTGATAATGGTGTATCCTTTCTCAGAAGTGTACTAAGCAATTTCTTTTCCTGTAGGGAAAGATCGTCCAGTCTCTCTGCTCTGATAATCAAAACCTCCATGATCTGTCCCGCCACCCTGGCCTCTTCTGAGCGGCCATTCCTCAACTGTATCTTACACATTTTGACTCTGTACCTTTGCTCACTATGTTATATTCATTTGAAATACCAATATCCTTCAGTTTACTTTTGTGCATCATTCTTAATGATCCATGTCCAATATTGTCTCCTTCATGAAACTTGCTATAAAAGAGATGTTACATTGTAAGCACAAAACACTTAGTCAAAAATGTCATTTCATTCTCTGGTTAATATTTCATAAATGTGAAGAAATATAATCCACATCCCCTGGGTGCCTCATTGTCAAGAACTGGACAAGCTTAAACTAATACTGTGCTTAAGCTAATTATTAATAAAATGAAATGGATAGATACCACAACATGATTGACTTATTCATAAGGTTATATAACTTAAGCCATATGGAAGAGGAGTAACTAGTTCAATAAAACCAGTCAGTGTTATAAAAGGAAAAGATTTAGGGTAGAGTATTTGGCTCTTTCCAAAGTGAAATACTTGTTATTTCTTTAAGTTCAAATTGCTTTTTATTTACAGTTATTAAAGAAAACATGTTCCATTCTGCCTTGTTTTGACATAAGAAACAGACTTGAGAATGTATCTCCGTATCCCCAATATCTGGCACACAGATGAGAAATGTCTATAAAAGCAAATGTCACGAGTGACCATCCAGTGTGTTCCTGAGCATCAAAGGTGATGACTTTGCACAAACCTCATGCCTGTAAGGCACCAAGTTGAAGTTGAAGGGATAAAAGGAGGATTTGTGTCTGCACGCCACTGGCAGGCACAGTCATTTTTGCTTCTCAGCTCTGTTGACATTAGCAAGTTACATTAGTTTCATAGTTTTCCTTTCTCTGTCTGTAAAATGAAATAATTTTATGTGAAGGTAAGTTATGGTATGGCTTAAGTAAATCAATAATTGTGAATTATTTAGCCTCGTAGCTGGGACATGGTAAACAGTACATATAGTTAGTATAATCTACTTAGATCAGAAAGTTGTGGCTAATCTGATCACCATGAGATATGGGAATAAAATAAGCTTCCTGGAGTGTGTATTCTCCAGAAAAAGAGCCATTTTCCATACTGATAGTTGGGCCTAGCATGTCATACTGGCCCTTCACTATCACAGAGACATGACAACTGTCTAGTATCAAAAATGACAAACTCTGAATTATTTCTTCTGGATTTTCAATAAAAATATAGCTCAATAATTTGATTATTGTTTTTAAAGCAACACCAACTCTTTATGTTAAAAATTATAAAACTAGGGGACTGTGCCTGTGGCTCAAAGGGGTAGGGTGCCGGCTCCATATGCTGGAGGTGGCGGGTTCAAACCCAGCCCCGGCCAAAAGAAAAATAAAAATTAGAAAACTAGGAACCCCAAAATGAAGGGAGAGAGAGAGGGACGTTCATAATGTGAGATATAAAAGAAGAAGTAAGCATGTTTATCCCTCATCCATTCACAAAGATTTGGGTAATATTTTGAAAAAACAATTCTGAATATTAGAACACTAAACTTTTAATATTTGACAACAAAGAAAATACCACCAAAATTTTCACTTAAGTGAAAGGAACTTAAAAGTAGAGTTTAATATATGACACATTATATTTAGCAGATCAATAAATTCACCTACTAAACAACTGTAATGTTTATCAAATGGTTTTAAAAACACAATGAGAATTTGTAATTTTTCAGGAATTCAGTAATGTTGTCATTAATAAAACAACTCCTACTTTTACACACATCTCACCTCAGCATGGTTTGTCAATTATTACCATAAACAGTGCCACTTATAGCAAATGTTTAACTGTAAGTTATGTCAAAGCACATTGCAGAGTGATATAATTTGTGTTAAATCTGCAAAAGACTACATTTAATGGTCCATTTCAGACATGGCCTCTTAGTTGCTGGTACAATCTAGTAATGAATGTAGAACAAACCAATGTCAAGTTTTTCCATTTAAAAAGCCGTAGAGAAGCTATTTCCCTAAGCTGGCATTAGATTCATCTAACCATTGTGCCTTTGCAACAACCTTGATTCCCTTCCTCCCTCTGCATACTTTTCTGGTTGACACCTCTTAATATTCACATGACCTTAGCTCAGTCAGTAAAATTCCAGCAGAGGTAACCTAAACTGGGGGCTTATTTTTAACTCTCTCACATCATCTGGAAGATGACTTTACTGACAGAAGCATTGCTGGTGCTCAGCTCCCACAACAGCTTACTGTTTTATTAGCCTGCTGTTTTGATGGTCGTTAGCCAGACTCTAGCTCAGCTCATTCACACATTACTCCATTAATCAATTAGTTTGTCCACTTATTTATTGAGTGCTTAGTTTATGAAAAGTATATTTTAGTCTTAGAGATATACAGTGAATTAAACAGATGAAAGTCCCTTTCTTCATGAAGTTTACATCCCAAAGGAAGAAAAACAAACAATAAAGGTCACATATGTCATATTCCATGGTAGTATTCCAAATTCTTTGGAAAATATAAATTACAGAAATAGGATAGGGAGTGTTGGCTGTGATGAGATTGTTACAATATCAAATATAGCAGTCAGGGAAAACTGCACTGAGAATATGGCAAAGGGCGTGAGGGAGTTAGCCATATGGAAAATAAGGCAGGTGCAGAGAGACAAAAGGAAGACCAAATGCAAAGCCTCTGGGGCAAGATAATGCCTGTGAAGTTCAGGGGAAAGCCAGAAGGCCAGTGTACCTGGAACAGAGTGGGCCAAGAGGAGACTAGCAGGATGTGAAGCCAAAGAATGAACAGAGAACAGACCATGTGAGGCTGGATAAGTTCACATGGGAACCTTTTATTTTCACTTTGATGGAAATAAGAAGCACTCATGATTTCTGTATGGAGAAATGACAGGATCTGATTGAAAGTAAAGAGCATCCTTCCGACTTTTATTCTAAGAGTGTAATGTAGGTGGGCAAGTTTAAAAACAGAAATACCTGCTAAGAAGCTGTTGCAATAATTCTAAGGACGGTTGACAGGTGAGCAATTTAGCCGAAAAGGTAGTGAAAAGTGTGGAGGACCTGTGTGTGTTTTGAAAGTTGAGAAATTGGAGAGGGTGTACGAAACATATTCACAATAATTTTAGTCTGAACAACCAACAATAAAGAGTCTTTACTTAACGATATAGAGAATATCTGAGAGGGGAAAGGGGGAAAGGAAAGATGGAAAAGATCAGAGGCTAAGTTTAAGGTAAGTTGATTTGCTTGAGTCCAGGAGACATCCAAAGGATGATGAGGAATTGATGGTTGATTATATGACTTCAGGGAACAGATCTAGATTGGGAGAATGAATGTATATGGAAAAGAAAGAGGACTAGGGGCTGAGTCTTAGGGCACCCCTACCATAGCAAGTCTGGAGAGATGAACTGGGAGACAAATCAGGAAATATATGTGTTCTAGAAGCCAGGTGAAGAAAGTACTTAAAGGAGGTTGAAGTGATTACCAGTGCCAAGGCTGTCCATTCCTATAAAATGCTGTAAAACAAAGACTGAAAATTGACTATTGGTTTAGCAGTGGAATCAATGTAACCTCTCCTTGGAGAGGAGAAGCCAATGAAGAAATCAGAGGCTAAGACAGCATGCTGCCTCATTTGAAGACCTCCTTACTTTAGTTTCCATGAGTGTCTGAGTTTATTTTGGAATTTACTATTCTACATTATATTGTGTTACGTTATATCATTTGTTTTGCTTCAGTAATAAATTCCTCATATTTGTACAAGGTTCACTTTTGTATTGATATTTTCAACTGGACCTTTATAATAAAATTATTTTACGGTGCATCTTAGAACGGGTACAGGGAAACTTACTAAAGGCAGAATACAAATGTCTACATATAGTAGCTAAGAAAATGCCATGAAAGCTATGTTGAACAGTTTGATGAGAATATTTCAGATTGTATATGAAACCAGCACATTGTACCCCTTGATTGCACGAATGTACACAGCTATGATTTAACAATAAAAAAATAAAATAAAATAAAATAAAAAATAAAAAAATAAATTGAAAGGAAAAAAATAAAATAAAATAAAATAATTTAAGAGAGACATGACAATATTATTATTATCATTTTTGAAATTACAATTTTTAGAGATAATAAAGAACTATTTCATTGTTACACTGCTGGTTAGTGGTGACTCCAGCCAAGATCTTCTGAGTCCTAGGCTGTATCTTATACCTTTAATTTCCTTAAAGATGGTAACTGATGCCTCCTTACTTGTTCTTTAGACCTTTTTTAATGCATACTCACTTCTATTCATACATTTTATTTATTCTTACTTAATCCCTTGAAGTTTGGTCCTTGATCCTTTTGAACAGCTGAACACCATGACCTTTAAGGACAAATATTGATATGACTTCAGAGCTTCAGGGAATTTGGACTTTTGCTGGGCTCCAAATCCAAGAGGATAGTTCTCATATCCCCAGAACTCTATCCATTTCTGTAGGATTTAATTCCTCATAGCAAAGAGAAGAGCTGGATAAATGACCAGCACTGTACAGATGAATATATTAACATATGTGTCCATTCTCTTGTTACAAAGATGAGGATATAAGGTCCACATCCCAGTACTCCGTGAATCTAAGATGAATAATCTCATACACCATCAACTTCATGTGCCCTTTCTTCTTCCTGATTCTTTTTGATACTTTTGCTTCCTTCCACCCTTATATTCAAACATAAGAAGTCCCTAGAACCTTTGTGACCTAAAACACATGAATATGAATAACCATTGTCCACCCTCAGCATGGTTTTCCTGTGAGGAGAATTCACGACCACAAGTTCATATACTTAAATATGTAAGTAGAAGTAATGATAAGTCATAAGTACGAGTTAATCACAATGTTTTATTTTATTTTATTTTATTTTATTTTATTTTATTTTATTATTTTGAGACAGAGTCTCACTTTGTCACTCTTGGTAGAGTGTCGTGACATCACAGCTCACAGCAGCCTCAAACTCTTGGGCTTAAGCAATTCTCATGCCTCCGCCTCCCAAGTAGCTGGGACTATAGGCACCCACCACAACACCTGGCTAATCACAAGGTTTTAAATGATGAAATATTGCATGTACCTCAGAAACATGTGCAACTACATAAGTACCGATGAAAATGTTTTTTAAAAAGTTATGCAAGTGGTGAATTGTATCAGTATCAATTTTCTGGTTGTGATACAGTACAAAAGTTACATAAGATGTCACCACTGGGGAAAACTGGATGAAGGTTATGTGAGATCTATGTGTTTATGTGTTATTTCTTAAAACTGGACGTGAATTTAGAATTATCTCATGATGCATTATTTTACATATATATATATTTTACATATTTTACATATATATTATTTTACATATATATATATATATATATATATACAGATAAAACAGCATTCATGATTGGATTTTGTTTTCTGTAATCATCAACCTGTTTTGATGCTTGGAAGAGAATGGAAGAAACTATTATCTTAGATTCCATCATGCTGGCTTTTGGAAGTGGTGTGGGGAAGTCACACAAGTAAATGGATACATAGCAATATGGAAAGAGAAAGGTGGTAATGAATATGAATTTCTATAGCTGCACCAAATATAATAATGCTGTTTGCCGTATTATTGCAACCATAGACAACATCTCTGTTCAATCGTCAGCCACCTGCTGCAGGGTCATGCTCTTCCTTTCTTTTCTTTTCTTTTTTTCTTGTTTTGACAAGAATTATTTAATCCAGGTATCTGGTTGGTCACTGTTGCAATTGCCAAAGCAAAACTAAATATACTGCCCTGTTTCCATTCTGTCACTTTCCTAGTTATCTGCCTTCCGTTTCTTTCCCAGAAATTCTTAAGATCATTGACTCTACTGACGGAAGTCAGGTTTCTGCAGGCCTAATAAATAAGCTCACCGCTGAAAAGCCTATTTTTCATTCTGTTTAATAACAGGCTTCAGAGACACTCAAAAATGGAGGGTGTCTTAGGGACAAATAATACGGTAGACTTAGTTTCCTTCTCTCCTGTTGGAATAGGCACCAAACCCTTCTTCTGCTTTAAATTTCAAGGCTGTGACTGTGGCTGCATACTCAACCAGCCTGTCCAGACGTAGCCCAAGGAATCCACACACCTTAATGGCCAGCTCTGAGCAGTGGTTTAGGTAACTCACACTGTTTGTTTACAGTACAGTCTGTATGTGTTTTCCTAAGTAGGTTCACACATTCGAATTGGACTTGGTGAACTACATTGTGCCTTGAACTACACTATGCCTGTTCTTATTTTGAAAGGAATGATTGACTTCAAAATTGGCTCTTAGAAATGTCTGTCTATACAAAATGCTTTGATGACATATAGACATTGCAAAAAACTTCAAATAATACATATCAAACATACAAGGAATTGATTATAGTGAAGTTTTTCCTTTGACTATCGTTTCTTTAGTCTCACATTTCCCTTTTATAGAGAAAATCACCCCAAATGGTTTAACACAGAGATAGTCTGGGCATATATACTTATGAATACATAGAATTTATTCAGAAAGAAAATGCTGCAGCTATACTTTCCTGTTCTTTGCATAGAGAAGTAGCATGATGTACATAATGTTCTATGATTTGATCCTTTTTTAAATGATAATTCTTAGAGATCTTTCTACAATAGCATCTAGGATCTGTCTTTACTTTGTAAACAGCATTTTTTAAAACAGCTTCTTTAGTTTAAAAGTATTATTCTGACGAATGGACATAATGGTTTTGTATTTAACTGGTCACGTTTTGATGGACATTTTTCTTTTCTGTTTCCAAATATTTTTGTTAATGCCAACAATGCTCTGGTGAACATCCCTGCATATAATTACCTGTGCCATGCGAAGGAGAATCTGTAATATACTTTCTTGCATTTTGTAAGAAGAATTCTTTTCAAATATTTTTCAGGTTGATACATTTTGCCTAATTGTCTGCCAAAGAAGCTGTACAGTTTTCCCCACCTAACACGAGTGGGTTTGTTTGTCCACATCTAATCTTCCTCACTATATTATTTATTTTTTAAATCTGATTATAATTGTAAGGCACACATCTAATTATGACAAGGGTTAAGCATCTTCAAAATTATTTTTTACATTCTTTCCACATAACCATTTAGTTCTGTTTTTAATGAAATCCATTTTTTGAACTTTATATTATTTTATTATTTATAATATTTTTAGTTCAATAGATTTAGGGGCCAAAGTGTTTTTGTTACACGGATGAACTGTGTAATTCTGAAGTCAGGACTTTTCAGTGTACGCATGACCAGGTTAGTATACATTGTGCCCACTATGTCAATTTTTGATCTTCAGTCCCTGCCACCTGTCTCTTCTGAGTTTTCAATGTCCATTACCCCTGTGTGACTATATATAGCCATCGTTTATCTCCCCCTTATAAGTAGGGATGTGCGGTATTTAATTTTCTATTCCTGAAACACTTCTCTTAAGGTAATGTTCTCCAGTTCCTTCCATGTTGATGCAAAATATATCATTTCATTCCTTTTTATGGCTGAGTACTACTCCCTAGTATGTACATACAACATTTCTTTGTCCGGGCCTCAGCTGATGGGCACTAAGTTTACTTCTCCAGCTTTTTAACTGTAAATTGGACTTTGATAAACATTTGGGTGCAAGCGTCTTTTTGTAAAATGACTTGTAGTCCTTTGGGTAGATACTTAACAGAGGGCCTGCTGGAGCTGATGATAGGTCTACTTTCAGCTCCTTGAGGACTCTCCATACTGTTTTCCATGGAGGTCGTACTAGTTTGCATTCACCCCAGCAATGTATATGTGTTCCTTTTTCACCATATCTGCACCAACATCTACCAGCCTCTATGGTTTCAGACTTTTTAACAATAGCCCCTCTGCCAGAGGTAAGGTAGAATTTCGCTGTTTCTTCTTTCTTTTTTTTTTTCATTATGTTTTTAATTTGCATTTTCCTGATGATTAGTGCTGCTGAGGATATTTTCATATGTTTTTTGGCTGGGAGCCTATCTTACTTTGAAAAAATAAAATTGGCTCACAGCGTCTTTCCACATAATCATTCCATGAATGATATCCATCTTTCCCCCACTGGTTTAAAATAGAAGTTAAAAATCAATCCCTTTGTTTATGTGAGTCTATTTCTGAAATCTCTATTCTCTCTGTTACATTTATCTTACATTTATCTTATTCTGTTACATACATCTTCATATATGTCAGTACCAATATCTGTATAGCACCATAGTGTAAGAGGCCTTCCTATGCAATAGTTTAGTGCAACTTCCTTGTTTTTTTCTCAGAATTTCCCTAGATATTTTTATACTTTTTTTGATCAGTTTTTTGTTGCAGTTGTTTTATTAAAATTAACATCAAGGGGCAGAGCCTGTGGCTCAACGGAGTAGGGTGCCTGCCCCATATACTGCAGGTGGCGGGTTCAAACCCAGCCCTGGCCAAAAAAAAAAAAAAAAAAAAAAAACACATCAAATATACTCTGTTTAAAAGAAAAGAGTTATCACTATGGGATAGGGGAAGCTTTAGGCCAAGTCTTGGAACTGAAGATGATGTGCAAAGAGGGAAAAACAAAGGGAAATAAACTAACTGTACAAATGTCCCAAATGTGAGATACTATTAAAAACTCCAAAGTGGAAAGAAGCATGCACTTGGATATTCAGTATTATTTCAGCAGGCATCTGGCTTTTCCGGTCAGCATTTATAACCTGTACTTTTAAGGGCCTTGACAAACAGTACCAAGGTTCTGACCTTAAACTTAAATTCCTTAGCTTGTAGTACCTGTGAGCATGCACCCAGCATTCCTGCCCCTGGCACGCACTTCACTAGTCACAAGGAACCATCATTAATGCACGTCCTAGTGGGCAGCATAACTTGTGGAGAAGCTAACAAGTTCTGAGAAAGAGGGAGATAAGCACAGTTACCAAAACCCCTACCTCTGTGCAGATCTTCCTAAGAGGATGTCCAGATCCAGACCTTTCAGTGTCACATCTGTCATCTCAACAACAGGAACCTTGTGTGTGCCTCTATTCCAGGTAACCATCTCTCTTTCTGGGAAAAGATTGACAGAGGTACTCAGAGGATTTCATTTGCTATAGATTTGTTCTTTGGTCAACTTAACTATTTCTACATTTAAATGGCCTCCTTTAAGAAAATGTTCCCAGCATCTCATGACTTACTATATATTCATTGGTCAGAGACATAGAAGGCAAAGCGCCAACACAACAGTCCTATTTCCCTTTATTTTGTTCCATTGTTGTTGAAATAATGTGATAAAAATGTAGTCTTTGCCTGGCTTTGCCATATAACTATTTAAGGAAAATCCCCAAATACTGTTGATGTACAGTAAGATGCTACGGCTGTGTTAACTCAAGACTGTTTACTGTTGCCTGCTACCAAACTTGGTACCTGACACTTTTTCAATGCTGTCTGCTATAGACAGAACCATTTTAGGACTTATTTTAGTTTCTCTACTCCCACGTCCCTTTCTGACTAATACCCACAATTCTGCGTCTGTTCTACTTGAATGCAATATATCTGCAAGATTTAGATGTGAAGTATATTAAGACTTTCCTTGCCAGTTCACAATAACCCAGAAGTCTGACAGCTAAGGCGCTGGCAGGGAGGTGGTAAACATTTAACACTTCATACTCCTGCTAGGGGACAACGCGCAGAGAAAAGTAGGAAGCAACTTGAAAGTGAAATTCTGCCTTTATTCTGTTAAGGTGATGGATCCCAAATGATTTGATGGACTGACACATAAACTTTCTTTATGGACAAAATTTGAATGTTCATTTTCCTTTCAGTTAGTATGCAAGTCTATTTGTAGCACTCTAGTGAGAAAGAATGCACTTCATTTTCTGTGCTTATAAATTGTTCATTACCATGCTCTCGGATGGCCAATTCGTGGCTCCATCTGCAACTCCACAAATCTCTCTGCCCAGATAAACCTGTTGGAGTAAATACAAGGTGCTGAAGAAGACGCATTTGGGATGATGAAGGAAAAAGACGTACCTCACACACGATTCCCAAGTCTGTCACTGTACATTTTGTAACTCCTTACTCATACTTTTATTTGCATGTTACAAATAAATACTTCAAGAGACCTCCTCAACCCAGTTTTTAGAGGTATATACTTACTATAAATGGCATTTAAAGATTTTCTCATTGTATAAAGAAGCAGTTACAGTTTAAGAGGTAAAGCAAACAAACAATACACAAACAAATAAATAAAACATGTAAAAGGAGTATTTTGTTTCCTTGTGATTGTGGATATAAGAGGAGGCTCGACACAGAGAAGTAAGCTAATTGTGTTAGAACACTTATCATCTGGCACTTTTCTCTCTTCTTTATAAAAGAGCAGATCTTTAAGTCTGCCCATCATGAATATATTTAACACTCATTAAAAACTAATTGATTGACTTTTATTTCCTTGTGCATGCTTGGAATTTGCATTCTTCCCATGAAAATAATATTTGTAAATAATGAACTTGCTTCCTCTAGCTGAAATATAAAAACAAAAAATTCAAGGCACACACAGGTCATTGGAGCAAGCAAAATCTTCCTGTAGAAAAACAAAACGAACAGAAAGGATTTGTCCTATCCATCTGCAGTGCTTAATAGGATGGGAATCTGGTTCACAATGTACAACTTCCCAAGGCTGAGCTTCAGAATCTACCCAGAGATTTTTTTTCCAATTAAAATTCTGTGCACAAACAATAACTCTGCTATGGAGCTTTTAATTAAAAAAGCAAACAAAATGATATAAACCCACATTGTCTCTAGGCACTGTTTGTGTTAAAGAATTAGACTGATGAGATGTTTAGATTTTATTGTTCTAAACATGTGTTTCAGTTGGTTCTCTCGGACATACCATGTGAAGAAAAAGAAATGTAAGTAAATAGCTGAAAATTCTATGTTTTTATCCAGCATTTTGAAAATTTAAATAATAAAAAAGACTCAAGGCATTTGAAAATCCCCATAGGAATTTCAAATAACCATTATAATCACGTAAGGA
The DNA here is from genome assembly GCA_963574355.1 of Loris lydekkerianus. Classification (NCBI taxonomy): domain Eukaryota; kingdom Metazoa; phylum Chordata; class Mammalia; order Primates; family Lorisidae; genus Loris; species Loris lydekkerianus. The sequence continues at coordinate 9,987 of CAUYPK010130837.1, read as the reverse complement.
AAGGACCAAGGAAGGGGAAGGGAGGGGGGAGGTTTGGGTGGAGGGAGGGTGATGGGTTGGGCCACATCTATGGTGCATATTTTTATCTATAATAAAAAAAAAAAAAAAAAGAAACGTAAATCAATTTTAAATTCAGATAGCTTAATTTTTCTAAAAACAAGAAAGATAATTTTTATTATGACCAGCTTTGTTAAATAAAACAGAGGCCTAGTAAATTTTAGGTATTTTTAGTCACTGAATTCCCTTCTCTTGATGTTTCAAGGCCACTTTAAGTTCATGAAAGAGTCACGACATTATCTATGGCTGCATTCAAACTCCAAGTCATGGTAATGACAACATTTTTCTGCATGAATCACTTTCAAATATAAGCACACTAACTGAAATTTTAGCCTGTGTTTTTTGTTTGTGTGTTTTTGTTTGTTTGTTATCCGAGTCAGAGTCTTACTCTTATACTAGGTAGAGTGCTGTGGCATCACAGCTCACAGCAACTTCAAACTCTTAGAGTCAATAGGATTCTATTGCCTCAGCCTCTGAGTAGCTGGGACCTTAGGCACCTGTCACCATACCCAGCTAGTTTTTCTGTTTTTAGGAGAGACAGGGTCTCTCTCTCTTGCTCAGTCAGTCTGCCCACCTCAGCCTCCCAAGTGCTAGGATTACAGGTGTGAGCTACTGCACCAGCCTTGTTGTTATGTATATTTCAAAGTACTTGTGATATGAATTGTGTGAATAATTGACTCAGTTTCCTCACTTTTGTTCTATAGGCTTAATGGTGCTTGCAGTTCTATCCAGGAGATGGGGAGTGGATGCTTATTAATAATAATGCTGCTGACGATCAGTGGTGATCCTAATGCCAAGCATGATCTTCCCCTGGTTGCAGCTTTCACTGCCAGCTGGCTGTTTTCAGGTACCATTGCCTGCTGCCTTACAAGCCAGGTCTCTGGTCACTGGCCCTAGAGTAAGAGACGGCTTTAGGTGGGGTGTTTTCCTGGCCCTGGAATCACTCACCTTTTTCTGGTGAAGCATCCTATGATTGACGATCTACTTCTTAAATGTGTGCAGTTCTTCCAGCTCTTGTGTAGCTTCCATTGCTATTGTATTACATTAATTTGGGACCTGATTTTTGGGCTATCTTATGCTGTTTGTGACATAACAGAATTTTCATTGTTTGTATGTTTACCTGATTCTGAACTGCTCACATGTCCTTATCTTGCCTCCCTAGTTTCTGCATTTGATCCAAAATAATAGAATCAAGAAGTGCATAATTGGAATGATCTTAAATATTGAATCCCTTTAATCAGCATGACTGGAAAATATGATATTCAGGAACTTTTTATGCTGATTTTAGAGCCACCAAGGCTACTGATCTTGTCAAGTGAAGAAACTGAGACCTAGAGAGAGAGAGTAAATTAATAGCAGAAACCTTTTGCAGCTGAAACATTTTGCATCTAAGTGTCCATAATGTTCATCGCTCTTTGATACCATTGCTTGTTGCAGTAAAAACAAGAAACCACCACAAATAAAACCCAAATTAGCAGAAAATAAAGACACAGAAGGCAAGAGAGTGGCTGGGATGTTCAAAAGCAGTATAACGTAAGTGAATGTGTTAAAGATGGACGCGGTATCTGGAATCATTTGCTACCCCAGGGCAGTGTTGGTGGCATGAGTCTATAATGAAAGCCATGCTATTTTCTGAGAGAGTAAAAGGCCCCTCCTCAGGGGAGGAAGGGGAGGTGGGCGGAGGGAGGGTGATTGGTGGGATTACACCTGCAGTGCATCTTACAAGGGTGTATGTGACACTTAGTAAATGTAGAATGTAAATGTCTTAACACAATAACTGAGAAAATGCCAGGAAGGTTATGTTGACCAGTATGATGAAAATGTGTCAAATGGTCTATAAAACCAGCGTATGATGCCCCATGATCGCATTAATGTACACAGCTATGATTTAATAATAAAAAAAGCCTCTCTTCAAACAAAATTCTTTTTATCTATATTCATTCAAAAAATTTTCAGGTTAGAATCACTTCTTTGATCTGAGGTATCACCTTCTACTGAAATAGGCTACCCAGCCAAAGAGCATATTCCTCTTTACCTGAACCTCCACAAGAGAATAACAAAAACACAGTAGATCCAAGAGGTGGCCTCCCTCAAGTGTCTTTTAGAAATGACAAAGACAAAAGGACCGTAACTTGCCCAAAGTTCACATGCAAAATGGACACAGAAAAAGAGAGACTTGGATTTGATGTAAGGTTATGAAAAAGGAAAACCTGAAAAATGAATTGCCTAGGTGGAGACTAAGGTAGGGGAGTCCCAGATTAGCCACAAATAAAAATATTTTTATTTATCAACTTTTGTGTCCCAAGAAATGTTCAAAATAATTCGCATACATTTTATATTTTAAAAAAAATTATTGATCTATTGTTGTTCTTATTTAAATTTGTTTTTAAACACTAGATGATGTTTTCTGGAACTCACCAACTCATTTGTATAGTGGCATTTTTAGTATGAAAAATAAATTGCTTTGCTGTCTTTCTATGAAGTCTAAATACTGTAGATAATTTTTAGCATAAAATAAAACATAAAAGATTATACCTGTCCACTCCTGTCTCCATAAATAACCAAGTACACTGATGTGTGTATATATATATATATATATATATATATATATATATATACATTTATTTATAAAACATAAATAGGATTATACATACAAAGGATTCTATAAATTAATTGCACTAATAGACTTGCTAATGATGTATCACATATTACTTGGATTGGTGAAGAGAATTGGTGACTATATAAGCAATTCTCTTCACCAATTACATGTTTTCCATGCAAATTGAGAGACAGATTAAAATAACTGCGGGATATACAGTCTATTTTTTCTTCCAGATACTGAAGAATTTACCAACAGAATCTATATAGTATGATTTGAAACTCATTCCTCCCTCAAATTATTGTAGCTGAATTGCACTTTGTCCTATGTTGAGTAATGATTTTATAAAAGAAATAAATCCATGAAATCTGTTACTGCATTCATTCTGAATTATGGAAAGCATTGTTCTTATTGTTAACAGATTTCTCTTTATGAGGTCTGATAATTTGAATTTTTCTCTGGTTTCTACACCAGGAATTATTATATATATGATGAGTAATGTTCTTTGTTTTTAATTTTAGAGAGACTATATAACCAATTCTCTTTCTTTCTCTGTCATCCTACGAACTGCTAGAAAGCTTAAGCCAGATCTAGAGTCAGTTCTAATCTTATATATGAGATTTACTACATTAGTTTACAAACTGACCTCACTTTTGGCCTATTCCATTTGTCTAATATTCTTCATGCTCTGGTTTCTAAATTTTATTTGTATGTTTGCTGTTAAAACATTTTGGAACACAGGCTATTGCAATCATTCAGGCAATATTCCAAACAGCACTCTGAGGCTAGAGCTGGCTTCTGCTAGTCCCAGTTGTAGTAAGAAGCATGGATTCTACAGCCAAATCATTTGTATTTAAAATTTGCCTCTGCCACTTCAAACTGTGTTTCCTTGGACAGCTTATTTAACCTCTCTCTGACTGAGTTTTCTCCATTTTAAAAGAAGGATTACAATATTGTTATCTTACATGACACTTGCCAGTTTGAATGTGAGTTATTTCACACGAAGTTACCCACTGGTTTTGCAGAGTGCCTGGTGTAGGAAACACAAGATTATTGTAACAAAAGAGTCCATGGAGCAAGTCTGTGGATTTCTTTTCAATTTATTAAATTAAACATTAAGAACTAATCTTAGACCCACAGTTTATCAGCACTGAGAACAATGATAAAAGCCAACTGGTCTAACCATCCTCCTAGAGCAGGCATCACTCTACAGCATCCAGGTAAAAAAAGAGATAATAGCTCTCCGGTAGGGACAGAAATTGTCTTCTTCACTAAGTACTTCCAGAGAATTATCATTATTCCAAATATCTTCCTTGAACATAGTTAGCTCTCAATTCTCAATTAGACCAATCCCTGAGTAGTAACATCATTTTCAAAATTATAACTTTTCCTATACTGATGATCTTCCATATACGATTTGAGTAATTAGAATACTGTTGCTTTTTTCTTTCTTTCTTTCTTTTTTTTGAGAATTCAAAGTATTTCTGCTTAAGAACAAATTTGAGGAACAAATTTGAGGAAGAATGGAAATGATTTTTGGAGAGGAGGCAAAGCACATGACCTCAGAAGACCTATACGTTAAGTTCCCCAACCGAGTGACCTGTCCACTTTCTCTCTGGCCCCCACCCGGGGTCTAAATTGTACAATGAATAAAATCTTAACAGTGGAATCAACAGTTCGAAAGGTGCAAGCACTTCTGAAATTGCAAGTGAACTGTGTCCTGGTCACTTTGTACTGCTAATCAGAACCTCCACCAGAGGGTGCACAGGACCAGAATGAGAAAGTGGAGTAAAGTCAGTCTGGGTTAGCTCTAGAAGAACTATTGGTGGCTCAAAACATAGAATTAAAGATGAAGAGAGGAAGTTAACATTTAGAATTGACTTTAATGACAAGAATATGGGATATTTTAAAATGGAAATAAAGAGATACAAGAGAAGCTCCTGGACAGAAATTAGATGTCAAGAATCAAAAACAAAAACTGTCTGCTCTTTAATTGGGGCAGGACACCAATTTTCCTACATCCATCTTTGAGTGGAATACTATATTTTTACTATTTTATATTTTTAAGATAATATGTTAGTTTTTTTTTTACTACAAAGTTTTCGTGAACATTATAAAAATTTAAACAATATTAAATTGATGAAGTTCTTTGTAATACCATCATCAATGGATGTAAGCACTGTTACTAGTTTCGTGTATATTTATGTTTATCTAGTAGTTACTTTGGTTAAATGATTGTATTTTTGTAAAAGAGTATTTACAACATAGGATTGAGTTCTTTCTACTATTTTACTCAATGAGACACTTAATTTTTGACATAAGTCTCTATTCTCTTTGAAGACTGGATAGTATTCCTTTGTCAGTCTGGGCCATCAATTATTTTTTAAATCTTTTATTGATGGTCATTTGTCTTAAAATGCTTGTTAAAGTTATAATTCAGTTGCTATTTTCCCCCAGCCATTTGCACCTGTGAACTTTGGTAAACTTTGTAAGTGTTAAAAAAAAAAAAAAAAAACTGAAGCAGAAAATTTATATATATAAAAGGGGATGAAATAATCCATATTCTGGGGTATTTTTTAAATGTTTAGGGTAAAAATTTTAAGATGACACTCCACGTATGGTAAAAAGTCATTTCTGACTAGTATGATGATGGCATGAAACATTGCCTCCTGGAGGATGCTGGAAGCAGTAACTTTGGTGACATTTATGAATGCTTTCAAGCTGAAAAGGACTGAGTTTTTTTTAACTAAGGCCAAAGAAGGCTTAAGAATAGCTCCATCTCAGAAGCATATTGGGCTGTGGCAGTCAAGTTTCCACTGGGAGGTTCAGAATACCTTGACAGTGGCCATATATTGAGGTCCACAAAAGGTCCATCAGCAAACAAACATTCAGTTCATCTTGTCAGGCACAGTGAGGGACTCTGGCAGGAGTAACGTATTTCTCTACACCTGCAGAGTCTAAATCACACCCTGAACTTTGTTTTTGTGTGGCCTTTCTAAAGTTATCTTAGGAATAATTGAGTCTCACCTAGATAATAAATTATTTGACCATCCTGACTGAAGGGATCAACTTCCCTGGTAAAGGATATTTGTGACCATATTCATTCACTTTCCTCCTAGCCTAACTTTTTTCCTCACCAAAGTCTGCTATTCTCTATCAAGATATTAAAGCTTTACAGATATTATAAACTTTCTCTAGATAATTTGCATTTTCAAGAACTTTAGGTCCATAGATTAAAGGATCGGTACATTATCTGTCTAATACATAATATCTACAGCGGGTTGTCCTGAATTGTTAGTCGCCCTGCCTTCTCAACACACAAGAATGTTTGTAACTCCAGAACCAAGCCTGCTTCAGTGAAATTATCTGTGTATGTGTCTTATAGCATCACATTTATCTGTATCCTCATTGAGCCTATGCTAAACATCTGCTTAATTGTGGGAGGAGTGTTGGGATGAAAATAGACGATTATCTGGGAAAGCACATGTGATCAGTATAAGTTTTATGGTCCAAAGAAATAGGCTTTTGTCCATCTAGAGTTCCAGTACTAACTGATCTTCCCTTATCACTAGGTGTGTAAATTATAATGGTCAACACCCTAATGGTTGGTATATCTGGTAAGGACATCTTCGATTTGTTTTATAAGGTATTGGGTGGTATAGAAACACATTTTTCCTAAAAAATTTAAGGTGGAACAATAAAACACGCAGCTTAAGACAATTTTAGGCTTTATGCAAATCAATATCTATAGAAACACTGCTTTTAGATTATTGGCCAGTATTCACTTCAATACCAATTGTGGCAGAGAACGCGCTATTTCGAAGAATAAGAGTTTATTCTGGAGTTGAAATTTTTTCATGGTAAAATATTTGTTCTTTCTCATGAAATCTCCCTGAATGACTCCTCCACTGACTTTAGTTCTGGCCTTAAAAGCCATTCAAAATAAGACCACTACCTCTTTGATGAGATAGTCTTTCAGAAATTCTAAGGCAGTTACTATAATCTTGTAGACCTTGAGATTTGTACTTTCCAAAGCATCACTTCTCTCAGTTAGATGGTTAGCACCTCAAAGGCAGAGTCCCCTCCCTGGCCTACTTTTGAGTCTCTAACCCCAATATCTAAAATATATTCAGTTAAATGAATAGATGAATGGGTAAATGAAAAAAAGAATGCATGAATACATTAAGGAACCAAAGCATACATTTTTAGAATTACCCTCCGATTTCCAATGAGAAAATGCTTATGACCACCTGGAATAGCTCAGTCCTCCGAAGGAAGACTTTGACCTTGGGTGGGAATGTCGGAGCAGTGGTTGGGGAGCAGGAGGGAATCGCTGGAGGAATGCAAGTTGCCTTGGGCTGCGGCCTTGCCACCTTTCCAGGCAGTAGCAGAAGCCCTGAGCTTCCCTGCGCTCCAGTTCACTCTTCCTCTGCTTCTTTCGGCGTTAGGGCCCTGCTGCTGGTATCCCTGATGGCCCTTCTCTGCGCAGTGGCGCTCTTCTGCCTCCAGTGCTGTCTGAAGAGGGCCCGGGTTGCCTCCCAGAGACGCACCGTGGCCGTTTTTGCTGTTGCTGACGCGGACCCGGTTGACGGTGAGTCCTCTGCACACTTCTGGATTTCTCTTTGAAGCTTTGTAGTTTTCTGGTGAACTAAAAAACCATTCACTGAAAAGCGGATTTGTGACCTTAGAACAAAACATGGCTTGCTGGAGACTCAAAGGCATGCGTTGCGGAGAGAGATTAGGGAGAAAACTGCAGGAAAAAGGTGATTCCAGAAGAAACAAGAGGTATCTTGGAGCACTGGCTTAGAGCTGAGTGCGGGGACAGAAACTAAGTATCTGGCTCAGCCAACAAGCAGAAGAAAAGGAGCCGCAAGGCTGGACACTCCTAGTGCGGGGTGGGGTGTGAGGTTCAGGAAAGCACCTCTGAGCTTTTGATGTCAGTCCATCCTATTTCTAGTTATACTCTCATTAGCTAAACTTCCTTTGTCTTATTTAACTCATCCGAAGTAAGTTGGAACCCCACTTTCTAGACGGGCCAGAGTGGCCGGGAGACTGTGCGTCTTGGTCCCCTTTCACTCCAGAAGCGCAGGTGGACCTGGCTTTGCTGCTTTCCAACCCGCTCCCCAATCATGCGCTCCAGTCATTCTCTAGTTTGCACAAGGAGGCGAGGGATGGAGGAAGTCAATGGTATCTGCAGCTGCCAGCCTTCGATGCAAGTGGGAAAAAAATGATCATTTACTGAATTCTGAGAGGTCTTTGCTATTTCTTCTTATTAAGCACGTTCTCATCCAGAGACTGTTATGAGACTGGACTGTATGGTACTGCCTTACACACTACAGTGGCCTCAAGAGTGCTCAGTGGAAAGTAACAATTGCCCTTCAGCAACAGGACAGCAGGAGATTTTCGGTAGATGAAGTAAGGCGTGCCCTGGGAAAAAGTAATAGCTAGGTAAAAAGTGGGGTGAAAACAAACTAAAATGTTAGTGCCCTAAGATTTAGTGATAATTCCCTATTTTTTTTTTCCTTCAAAGTTCATTACACAGCAAGAACAACACATTATAAATTTGGGAAATTGTTATTTTTGGAAGGATAATTAATGTTTCTAATGACAATCTTTCTGTTAAAAGTCAAAGGCACTTTTTACAGGGTATAGACGGAAGTAAGGTCGTTGATTTTCTAATAAAACACATTAGCGATGGGTGACAACATGGTAGCATGGGTCTATTCTCCTTTATGTAACTAGAGGTATTTAATAAACAAATGCAAATATCCTTCTGCTAACTGAACTCGAGTTTTGTTTGTTATTAAATCATAGCTGTATACAATAATGCAATCATGAGGTACAATGTACTGGTTTTGTATACAGTTTGAAATATTTTCACCGGACTGGTTAATATTGCCTTCATGGTATTTTCTTAATTATTGAACTTGAATTTTTAAAGAGGAAAAGTGCAGCCTGGTTTTAGCCTTTTCTCACTTTGAGGAATACCATTTACTAAACTCTCTTGAACCTTAAAAGAATTCTGTTTTTCATTTTAAGTATATTAAAGGCTAATTAGTATGCTGTTATAATTTTTGAAGCAGTTTATGTCCCAACAGCTATATCCCCATTTATCTATGTCTTGGTATTCCTGCAGTGGCTTATTTATGTGCTCTTGAACTTGCCTGAACAAGTGTAAGAAAAGGGGTTAAGGTAGATACATTATTTCAATAATCTGCACATCATAGCAGTCAGTGTGTGTGTGTGGAGGGGAGGCATTAGAATTACATCCTCTATATTACTATGGAATCACTATGAACAGAAAGTGAAAACAACTTTGGAAGATTTTTCTTTTCTAAGTATGGCCACAAATTGATTTCACCCATCAATTTTTAGTTCAGGTGTATTCAGACATTGCCTCCAATTCCTAAATATCAACTTGAGAAAGTGGCTATTAGTTCTCTAGTTCTTTGACTCCGCTGGGTAAATATATATACAAAGATGTTTCCTTTAAGTCAATTAGTAGAGTTCAAACACTCTAGAATTATACATAGGGATCCAATGAAAACTTGGGCTAAGTGCCCAGCCTTCTCATCCCTGAAAACTAAGTCCAGCCTCATATTTTGAATATATAGACATTTACTAGAATGGCTTCTCAATGTTAGGTCTTACGCTCCAGAATCTTCATTTCTTGTTGGCTGAGCTAGATATTTAGTTTCTGTCTTCATTCTGTTCTTTCCACCAATCCACTGGCATAAATCCAAGATCTTAACTTGCTTAAGAAGCATTTTAACTCCCTTCATTCTTGACTTGGGTTACAAAGCTTTCTCTGTTGATTCCCATCTTGGAGGCCACAGGCCCAATGGCCCTTTCCCATCTATCTTTCCTCGTGTCTCTATAAGGTTGAGTGTTAGGTTATCCTGCCCACTGCTCAGCTGCTATCCTGTCCCAGGGATGCTCAGGGGAGCTGTACCATTGGTGAACAGCCACTTATACAATCTTGGATGTGGATGCTATTTCCACAGTGTTTTTTTTTTTTTTTTTTTTTTTTTTTTGCATTCCTGTTTCTCCTCTTCAAAACAAAATGCAAGGGAGCAAGTAAGAGAGTGATGCAGACTCTAGTGACTTCTTAACCAGTAATCTGTGGAAGAAGATTTCAGGGAGTCAGTATTTTAAGGCATTTTGAAACCTGGACCCACATTGAATTTACTTTCCCCACTGGATCTTGCTTATACCTTCTCTTCTCCAAAAAAAAAAAAAAAAAAAAAAAAAAAAAATTCTTACTACATAAAATTTCTAAGAGGACGAGCTGCTCTGCACAGTGGAAGTTATACAACCACTAAAATTTGTGG
>CAUYPK010130836.1:0-29947 GCA_963574355.1 Loris lydekkerianus | reverse complement strand
TGTTTAATATATTATTGTTAAAATTATATGCTTTTGTGTGAGTGTTTGTCTGTTTTGGCAGGTCACTGTGTGGTGTGGCTCTCTGACTCTCACAGTTTAAAATTTTGGCTCTTTGTGTCGAACTTGTTCGCCACCCCTGGCCTAGAAATTATGTCTTTTTAAAGGCAATAGTAAGTGGCTTATAAGGGATCCAGTTCAGAGCGACGGGGACTCAGCAGACTAGAGAGGGCACCCTCTATGTAAGGGGCACAGCTGACTCACCCAGCCCACCCAGCCCCTGTAGTTCCTGATTTGCCAATTCCCAAGTCACAAATAAAACTACTGCATGAAAAAGGAAGAGAGTATCAGAGAGGGATAAAAGCACTGTCCTGGAAAACAAAGGAATGGGGGAAAGGTCAGAGCAGGGAAGTGGCAGAGTGTGGGTGAGTCTGCCTCCCCCAAGTCAGCCTTTATGTGAGCACACGACTCCTTCATGGGGGAAGCTGTGCCGTGCAGTGGCCAAAACATTTGGTGCTCCCTTTTCAGGAATGTGTGCTATCCTTACTCAAACTGAGTCTCCAGCCCCGCTTCTTTGAAAAATTAAAAGAATAAATGTTATTTTTATCCATTAAAAAAGTAATCAAGGCCATTATAGAAAACAGAGCATTGCCTAAAAATAAAAGAAAATTTTAAAATCTCCTAGAATTACTATCAGTGATTCTATCAATAATTCTATCAATAACTTCTGTCCAGTCATTTTGCTACCAGCACAAGTACATGTGTGTGTAGACACACACACACACACACACACACACAGACAGATGCTCCACGACGAATGATGGGGCTATATCCTGATAAACCCATTGTAAGTTGGAGCGTGATATGTTGAAAATACATTTAATACACTTGACCTGCCAAACACCAGAGCTTAGCCTAACCTTTAAACATGCTCAGAATACTTACATAGTCTACAGCTGGGCAAAATTATCCAATGCAAAGTCTATTTTGTATTAAAGTGTTGACTATGTCACGTAATTTATTGAATACAGTACACCGTGGATACAGTACCAGTTTTTTACCCTCTGACAGAGTATTGCACTGCATATGGCTGGCCTGGGAAAGATTAAAATGCACGATTCAAAGTGCAGTTTCTACTAAATGCACATTGCCTCTGCACCATCATAAACTTGAAAAATTGTAAGTTGAACCATCATAAGTTATGGACTATTGGCATGTATACATTTATATATGAAATACTGTGTATGTATTTATAAGTAGTGGCCCTAAAATTTGTAGGATTATATATATTGATTATTTTTTGAACATAGGACTAGTATATGCTCATTGTAGGAAATTAGAAATTATAGAAAACATAAAGAAATATGAAGAAATCACTGTAAATCAGATGGACTCTGATAACCTAAGGGATAACATAATTCACTTATTGATAGATTTACTTACTCTTCTATCTACACATTTTACACACCCTCACATATACTCAGATTTTTAATCATAATGTACACCAGAATAATGACAATCTCAGCTGAAAGATAAGTGGAACAGGGAAATCCTCTGACAAAGCCAATCTACTGCTAAGTAGTTAATTAGTCTACATTTTTTACAAAAACAATGATTCAAATCATTCAGTGTGCCCCCCCCCCCCAAGGTGATTTCTCTCTCTCTCTCTTTTTTTTAATTTCAGGTTACTGTGAGGGTACGAACCACCAGGTTACAATGTTTGCATTCGTTAGGTGGAGTCCCTCTTGTGTCCCACACCCAGGAGGTGTGCCACACACCCATACACTGTGCCCATCAAGTGGAAGCACACCAATCCTCCTCCCTCTTCCTCTCTACTGCCTCCCCACAACTTGAATTGAGTTTTTCTCTTATCTGGGCATGTATTAGATCATCTATTGGCTTCATATTAGCATTGAGTACATTGGATACTTGCTTTTCCATTCTTGTGATATTTTACTAAGGAGAATGTGTTCCAACTCTATCCAGGTTAATGCAAAAGATGTAAAGTTTCTATCTTTTTTATGGTTGAATAGTATTCCATGGTGTACATATACCACAGTTTGTTAATTCATTCCTGAGTTGGTGGGCATTTAGGTTGTTTCCATACCTTGATGTTTATAAATTGAGCTGCAATAAACAGTTTAGTGCAAATGTCCTTATGATAAAAAAAATTTTTTTTCTTCTGGGTAGATGCCTAGTAATGGGATTGTGGGATCAACTGGGAGGTCTAAATTGAGTTTTTTGAGGATTCTTCATACTTTCTTCCAAAAAGATTGCATTAGTTTGCAATCTTACCCACAGTGTTAAAGTGTTTCCTTCTCTCCACATCCATACCAGCATCTGCAAATTTGAGACTTTGTGGTATGGGCCATCTTCACTGGGGTTAGGTGATATCTCAGGGTGGTTTTGATTTGCATTTCTCTGATGACTAGTGATGATGAAAATTTTTTCGTATGTTTGTTAGCCGTTCGTCTGTCTTCCTCGGAGAAGGTTCTGTTCATGTCTCTGGCCTAGTGATAGACGGGATTGATTGCTCTTTTTTTGTTAATTAATCTGAGTTTTCTGTAGATTCTAGTTACCAACCCTTTGTCAGATTTATAACATGCAAATATCTTTTCCCATTCTGAAAGTTGTCTGTTTGCTTTGGCTGTTGTGTCCCTAGTTGTGCAGAAGCTTTTCAGTTTAATTAAGTGTCATTTGTTTATTTTTGTTGCTGTGGCAATTTCCACTGAAGTCTTCATAAAATCTTTCCCCAGGCCGATATCTTCAAGTGTTTTTTCCCATACTTTCTTCGAGGATTTTTGTTTTTTCTTAGGTTTAAATCTTTTATCTGTCTTGAGTCAATTTTTGTAAGTGGTGAAAGGTAAGTCCAGGTTCAGCCTTTTACATGTGGTTATCCAGTTCTCCCAGCACCATTTTCTTTTCCCCAAGTATGATTTTTAAATAACCAGAAAATGACACGGCATCTTTGGATGACCTCTGTGTGGTTCTCAGCAGCTTTGATTGGCTGCGACTCTAGAACGAGACCACCACATCCCTCACTGGTCTCCCTGTCTTCAACAGACTTCACTAAATCCACGCCGTGCAGGAGAGTTCCTGTGACCCTCTGGAGTGTAACCTTGACCTTGTGCCCATGTGCCCCATGGTCCCTCCATGGCTCCTTCTTGTCCTTAGGATGAGGCTAAGCTCCTTAGCAATGTGATGTACTGTAGTCCCAACATCATAAGAGAGGGCGTGAGGAGTCAATAATTTACTGCTTGCAAAGTGCTTTGGCACAGTGCCCAGTAAGCACTGGATGGATGTTGGCCACCGTGATGGCTATCTCTGCCACCTGCATTCTTTCCCCATGTTGTGTGGGACAAGGCTGTGGGTAGCCCCAGATTTGTATCATTATGGTCCAGTCCCTGAGAAGGAAGACATTTTCTCTTTTTAAGCTTCAGTTTGGAAATTAAAGGAAAGGGCTAAAGGACTACAGTTGGTCTGGTCTGAGCCATGTGCCTGCACTGGTGGTTGGGGTAGAGTTGGACTCTGCTATCAAGAGGAATGGGGCATACAGGGCAGTGGCCAGGATGACGCAGGGTAGAGCGGATGTCCAGGCATCAACTGTCCCCTCCCCATGCTATCTTGTTCTCTCTTGTAGATTATGTGCTCCTGATTTGTAAAAGCCTTGTCTTCTCTTCTTGGACTCTATGAAGAATGTCAAACAGTCTCTCATTTTTACAATTTTACACTCCCACTTCCTGTCTTTAGCATAATGTTCCCATTTCCTTAATCTGGAGTATATGGGGGTATATTGCCTAGCTCCCATGCCTGGTGTGTTTGTTTATATAACAGTTATGCCAAGCAGGTAAACCTAGTGTATCATCAGCAAACAACTTTATTCCTTCCTCCTAGCCTCTATTTTTCAGGTTATTCTTAGAAAATAAGAAGTCATTTGGTAACTTCTGAGCTTAGTGATTAATAGTCCCAGTTAATTGTAGGAGTAACCGTTTTCATGTGACTATAAAACTAAAGCTTCTTCCAGCCCCAAGCTCAGTCTTACTTTGGGGAAAGGGACTTCTTCTCTATTTCCTCGAGCACTCACCAGGCTGCCTGCAGGGGCTGTGAAAGGCGTGGTGGGCAGCAGAGTAACCCCAGAAGCAGACATGGGAATCAGACTTTCCTCTACTAAGCCAGACACAAAGAACTTTGCAAAAGCATAAAGCAATTCTACTCATTTCACTCATTTGTATTTTTGGAAAATGTAGTTATTTCTTATATCATGTACTATTTATGTTAACACATCACGAATGTATTGTTGTTAGTGTAAAATTAATTAATAGTTAAATTTTGAATTTTTGCCATGTTTGTTTCAAATATAGTAATACATGCAGATGTGTCCCAAAGAAACTAAAGCTCTTTGGGGTCCTAGATTATTTTTAAGAGTGTAAAGAGGTCCTGAGATAGAAAGGTTTGAGAAGTGCCCTTGAAAGACTCTGGATCTTGAATATGCATGCGCTAGCTTTAAACTTCATGGCTATAACTCCATGAGTAGATGGATGTCTGTTTGTAAGGGCAGCCCCCTTACAGTGTGAGCTCTGAGATCCCCAATCTTTGGAGACATCTTTTACCCGAAGTGTTTGTCGTCTTAGGAGCTGGGGGCCTGGGAATGAGTGAGGGGCCTTCTCACTGTGTGGTCCTGTCCTGCTGTTATCTCCACGGCCCTGTCATTGCTGTGTGTTGGCATGGTGCATTTATCAGGAGTTTACCTCCCAGAGTTTACCTCCAGGAAGCTGGGCAGAAGTCCATTCTATCCTTGAGAGTCTGCAGTCTATCTGGAGGATTCTGTTGTCTGTGCTCTGGTCCCCCTGCCCTGCCACCCCACCCCATAGTGGCTGATCAGAATTGGGAGCTCTCAGAGAGGTGTACATCCTACTGTTCCCCTCTTCTTGGATGCTCCCTCAGTTTCTTCCCCCAATGCATGTCTCGTATAACAAGACGAGTTTCTCCTACAAGCTACAAGCTGTCTGCTCGCTCCGTGGCTTACTGCAAAAACTCAAGCTTTCTAAGCTTGGCTCGTTGGTACTAAAAGGTCAGCTTTCAACGTCAAAGAAAGTACTTTCTCTTTCTACTATATTGCTCTTGGAATTGCGTGGCAATTTTTTTTTACTACAGGCTTAAAAAAAGTTCTTTTGAAAGTCAGAGTTGAAGGCCTTTTTCCTCTGTTCTCTGTCTACCTTTTCCTTAAGTGCTAAGTATAGCAAGGGTTACCATTATTTGGAGTGGTGGGGAAAGGAGTAGGGGAAAAGGGAAGAGGGGAGAAAGACTTAAAATTGTTGATTGAGAATATCTTCATGTGAGTCTGCGGAACTGGCTGTTTGCATGTCATGTCTGCTGTCTCTCTGGAGTCCTGGGGTCAGAGCAGAAGAGTGGGGGTCCGTTTGTGGGATACTCACTCAGCACTTCAGGGATGTCCTTGTAGAGAGGCTGCTCGGGGTGTGCGCCCTCCTCACTCTTCATTTTCTGAAAACTGCTTACAGCGCCAGGGGTGGATGATCGCCACCATTGTATGGCATGTGATCCAAGTTCTCCTCACCACAGCTACGGGAGCAGGGACAGACACACTTGACCCAAAATCTAGCAGGTGTTTTCCAAAGATGGTCATGGCACTAACTTCCATCAACATGCTTTTCTGGCAAAGTAAACTTGCTACATTTCCTTCCAACAACAGAGTTGGTGTTGTCCCCCAGAACCCGCCCCCTTGAACCTGGGCAGAGCGTCATGATGTTCTACACAGAGAGAGCACCACCACGTGACCTCCGAAACTGTAAACTGTGAGGTGAGGTAGCTTGTTTTTGGCTTTCTCTCTCAGTATCTCCCCCCTGCTTGCCCCATGTCTTTCTGTCTCTGGACATATGCTCTTAGAAACCCAGCTGCTGTGGTATGAGGAAGCTCAGGACACATGGAGATGACAGCTCTGGTAAGGGTCCAAGTCACAATAGTACTGACAACTAGACGTGTGAGTGAGGGCACCTTTGACATGACCCCAACTCAGCTGCCGTCTGATCACACCTACACAAGGGACCCTGGGTGAGAACTGTGTGACTGAGGCAATAATTGTTGTTTCATGCTGTTATGTTTGGGACATTTTGTTATGCACCAATGGATAACTGATCTGCAAAGTGAGTCATCGTAGAGACTTCTGGATTTTCTCCCAGTAACTTTGGAATTGAGGGATAGGAGATTATGTCAAAGTTACACAGACCTCATTGATGAAAGTGTCATTTGAGCCCAATTTGAACATCTATAAAAGGAACCACACACAAGAGAAATGGAGATTTGCAGAGAGCAGGAAATGAGAGTGGATGACATTGAGAAAGAAGGGGAGAGAATTGTCAGGTCTCTGGATGACTTTCTGTTTCTTAGTATTCATGAGGCCGGGTTGTATGTCAGGTCTTGTGTCCTGTGAGATGCTTTTATTCCCCATCATAATAATAAAAAGTAATAATTGTGAGGCCCAGTGATGCTTTCAGGCCTTATGTCCTATAAGATGCTTTTATATCCCACAGTAATGATAATAATAATGAAGAATAATTGTATTTTATTTTCCACTTCAACTAATCTGAGTTTTTGTTTCTTGCAATCCAATGGCTCCTGAATAAGACATCCACTAACCAATTTGAAATAGAAATTAGAAATGGACGCACCACTGGCTTCCTATACAATAAGTCAGCTGCAGAGAGATTCTCCGGCTTTCTGAAAGGAGAACACTTTGACGGTTTTACGGTGGTGATAGAGAAGGGGGTCTTTTGTCTTTGTAAACTCCCAATTTCCATCTCTCAACACAACATGGTGATTATAGTGGTCCTCAGTTCTGCTTTATGGGATCTTTCCTATTACCCACCTTCCTGGGCCGTGGTGGAGACACACCCCAGCTCCTTGTGTTGGGGTGGGGGTGTGCAGCCAGATGCAGACAAGATGTGAGTCACAGTGATATGAGCCCCTCTGGGCTACCATTTCATTACCTTGCCAGACTCTCTGGAGTTCCCTTTGCTCTCTGTGATGTTGCTGAGAGCAGCTGCTCTGCCTGTTCCTGGGCTCTAGAGAAAGAATAAGTGCAACTAAAGTCCCAGCTGATCCACCACAGACTGGGAATAACGAACCCTCCTTTGCCATTTTAAGGAGATTTGGGACTTGTTTATCAATCCAGCCTCTCCTGCCTGATTCAGTGACTCGCCTCAAATGCAGCCAAGAATGTTGGGATCCCCAGGGAAAGCCTCTCTGGGCAGCTCTTTCTCCTTGTCTCACAATGGCTACCCTCCCTCTGGTCTTCCCGAGAAGTTCTGATCTCCTGTGACACCTGGGGGAACAGGTCTTGTCCCTGTTGTCCCTATTGTCCTTTCTCTTCAGGTTTTGACACACTCAAATTTGTGGGATCTTTAAAGATTCCCATTCAGCCTTGTGATGCTGTCCAGTCGCCACATAGTCTCTCTTCCGTTTAAACTTTGCTGTAGTTTATACACACCACCTCAGCTGTCTCTTCATTTCCTAAGCACATAATTGTCTGTAAACTCATTTCTGTTCTAATCTTTTCACTGAAGCTGCTTGCCCAAAGTCATCGGGCTCACGGACCAAGTCCACTCTGATCCCCAGAATTCAAATTCTTTACTCTTGTTACAGGATTATAAAATTTCAAAACAAACAAACAAACAAAAAGGCACAATGATATGCTTATCAAACTTTATTGTACAGAGAGTCACCCAAGGATCTTGTTAGAATCTAAATTCTAGGGTCCTACCCCCGGACATCTTGATTCAGAATGTCTCGGGTGTGCACTGGGAGTCTGCATTGCAATGAGCTGTCAGGGGGTACTGCGGACCACACTTTGAGTAGCACTGGGCTAGATGTCAGTTTCTAGTTTTCTCTAAATCTAAAATGAAGACCAACACATGAGCCGGCATTCGTCATGTAGCAGAGGTCTTCTCTGTGATTGCCATAATGGGCCAGCAGGAATGGCTCTTATAAATGATTCAAGAAGGAATCATTAAGGTACACACAGCTGGGAATGAGGACAGGTCTCAACATATTGCACTTGCCACACGTCCAACTTGCACTTGAGGTTGTGATTGAGGTTTGAGGCAAAAAAAAAAAAAAGAAAAGGAAAAATCCTCCTCTTTGTGGAAAAGGTGTGGTGCTGAAACAGACATTTGAGCTGTATTTCTAAGGGCAACGCACAGTAAAATAATGAAATGTTGAGAACTTTCTATAAAAATGCATGACTTTGGATTTCTCTGACAGTCAAGTTGTTGATTTGGGTAAGTCACAAAAGAGTTAAAGTGGAAGAGATGAGACAGTTTTTGAGGACCTGTTCTTCCTGTTTAGTATTTTTGCTTTCTCTATAGACCCCTTGTTGACACAAAGGTAGGCATGCTGGCCACTGGGAAGATGTTATCTCATGAGTGGTGGCTCCCACCCAGGGTTTTGTCCATCCTGCGCCCACGCTACCCTACTGCAATCCATGCTGGCTAAGCTCACCACTGACCTGCAGTCTTGGCCAAGTCACAGAAAACAGATGCTAAAGAAGCTGAGAGACATTTTAGAGGTTGTCTGGATGTGAACCACTCATTTTGTTTTAAAATGAGAAAACAGAGTTTTGAAGAGGACACATTTATTTTTCCAGGTCATACAGCAAAAAGCTGACAGAGCCAGTATGAGGAACAAAGTCTCCTGATCCACCATGGACTGGGAATAACGCAGCTCTTCACCTGCGTCCTGTTCTCACGGGATGGGGAGGACCAAGGAAGACAGCAGGATGGGTACTCACAAGCTCTTTCAGCTACCTAGAAGCCTAGCTATAATTTGAGTATTGCTTTGTAATGATTAAATGGTAAAATACCAGACATGATATTTTGAGTCTTGAGTCTATCTAGTTCCCCATTGGTTACAGGTAAGAAAACCAAACCCCAGAGATGACATTGAGCAAAACATCCATGATATAAAAGTGACTTTAATATACACACCTGTGAAATAAAAGTTACCAGAGTAAGATGAGAAAAGCAAGGGTCAGAGATGACATTGGTCCTCTTACTGTTCTAGCACCATCAAGGCATTCCTTTCCTTAGCTCTGCTCCCAAACCCTTTCTTATTTTTCCATTCCTGAAACTTTAAGCCCAAACAGTGAATGTCCTCGGTCTTCTTAGGTCCTTAAAGGAAACTCTTTCTTGCTGTCCCTGGAGGGTTGGGGCTTCATTCTCGTGCTTAACCAGAGATGACAAAGGGGAAAATTAGTGACTGAAGTGACACTGCCAGGGAAAAGTCACTTCCAGCATGAATTTTCTTTGTTCTCCGCTTATAAGTAATGATATATTAAAGCCTCATTTATTCAGATTTCACCAATTTGGAATTAGTGACCATTGTGACAGGATTTATAATAAAGTTTACTTTTGAAAATCGAACAAAAATTTGAACAAATTGTCAGAGTTGAGGATATTTAAAGGGGGCTATTCAGCCTATTTAAGAAAAATATTTTAGAAGCACCATTTAAAACATGTTCAGAACTCCCTGACCCATATGTCTTGACCTTTTTAATTACATATTATTATTACTTGTTCAATAAAAAAGTCTCCTGAGAGTTCCATTAAGGAACAGGTGTTAGCCTAATTTAGCTATATATACAGAGTGGTCACTAAGTTTGTGTGCAATTTAAAATAGTCAACTATCTGAAATTGCATGTACATAATTGCACATATATATGCATTATAATTAAATGACACTTCTTTAAAAAAATTCTCCATTCATAACTTTGTTTTCCTTTAAGTTTCTTTCCATTAATGGATACAGATTAACGAAGCTTTCCAATACTTGTAATATGCACATATGTGTGTGTATACTAGCTACGAATCATCATGACTTTAGAGACTTTATAACTCAGAAGTAATGGCACTACAGCAGTGATTGCTGTAATGAGTAAATACTTTTTAGGGTATGTGTGGTTATGTGTTATAATGCACAGGAATAGTAAACAGGCTTGTAAATCTGTCCTAAGTAATGAATGCCATTGTCAAAACAGAATAAAGGAATCTTTGTATATAAGCCCAATTCATTCAATAAGAAGAGTTTTATTTACAAGGGAGGTGGAGAGTTGGTAACCTGTGGAGTCCAGAAACCATGCTGACACTGGATATTTAGCCAACCGTCCTGTTTGGCAGCACTTTGTTAGCTAAACCTGAGCCCACTGGTATCTAGGCTCTGGTGAAAATTGAGAAACACAGCACAACAGACGACCTTAGCAGCAAAAGAGAATGTATGTCAAAGACAATAATATTTAAAACCCGTCCAGATAAAGAGGATCTTGAACAAAACTCCAAATCTGAATCAATTTTCATGGTGTACCTTAGTTAAGAACTAACTCCAAAATCAAACTAAGACCTAATGTCCAAGAATAATAAATAGTGCTGGAGGAGCTGAGTATGGAAACAAAACCAGAGCTTCCATTTCTGCTTTGAATTGGTATGCCTTGTCCAACGGCACTTATTCTAGGTTCTCCTTTCTACATTTCTTTTGTACTCCATTTTAAAAAGCATTCTTGTAGTTTCATTTATACATCATAAAATTCACCCATTGTTAAGTATACTCTTTGGTGAGTTGTAAATTTATTGGGTTGTGCAGAGCCATCACCACGACCTAGTTCTAAAGCATTCTCAAGTTCCCTTGCACCTATTTGCAATGAATCTTGGATTCCTTCCCCAAGTCCAAAGATTGTATACATTCTTAGTATTAATTACCTTTGGTTTTGACTATCTGTAAAAGTAAGCACATGGCTACTCAAAAGAAACACAGGTTTTGTTGAAACAGCTTTATTTTTTAATCCATAAATATCTGTTACTGACAAAAGTGGAAAAATCCTGAAGACTAAATCTTACTAAGGTGATATCCGTTTACAGTACATATAGAATGTGCTTTGACAGGTATGTAGAATGATGAGATTTGTACAGAGAAGTAGTTGCTAGAGCACTGCTCATCACGAAGCTTACATGAGTCATGAAGAAACTTTGCAAAGGTACAGATAGAAAGGTAACTTTTTTTTTCACCATTACTACCATATAATAAACATGGAATTGATAAATTGGGCTAACGCATAAAAATGTTCATTAATCCCCCCTTAGGAAATTGTGTCCCCAAACTAAAAATATTATAGTAAGAATTGCTTTTTATTAGAGAATTTTAAGAATTCTTTACTACAAAATGTCTAGTTGAGTTATAGAACTAGAGGGATATTTGCCACTATGAAGCCAATGACTGAGTCCTCCCATGGAATGGCGTTGGGGGGTCACGCGGGATGGGCAGCAGAGTTGAGCAAGGTCTTCCCCTCTCTCAGGAGGGGAGGCACAAAAGAAACACACGGCCACGGTGTCATTTCTCTGACTGATGGAAGGTTAATATGTTTGCTGATTTACAAGGTGGGTTTGATGATACGGACTTGGACTTTCCATTCCTGCTTCGCAAGCCTTCATGGGGAGGACGGGAGTGTCATGAGGAGAGGCCAGAGAGGTACTCAGACGGAGAGACAGGGCGAGTCCCCACTTCCTAGCAGCCTTCGTGATGATGCCACCTGCTCCTCCTCCAGTTGCAAGAGGGCCTCAGTGTCCGGCTGTGGTCTTCGAGATGCACGTGCATACCAGCGTGAGATATAATGGTATCTATCACCACACAGAGCCCGCACCAAGCAGCTCGTCTGAGGCTGGGAGAGCATTTCCCAGCCGCCCTCATGTGCAGACCTCAAGCCCAAGCCTTTCTCTTCCAGTCAGTCTCCTCTCTGAAACTGGGACCGTCTCCCTCCAGCTATAAGGACCGTATCCAAAATAGAAACTCCAAACTCAGAATTCCCCAGCCACCTGGGATGGTCTAGGTGTGTCTCTACGAGAGCACTTCCATGACACACAGATGGCAACCCGTTGAATGGCTGGTAGCCTTCAGGTTCAAGAGCATCTCAGGTGGCCAAGCCCATTGGGCCCACCCAGGCTCCAGTGAGGAGTCTGTGGGCTCTCTGGGGCATCTGAGGACATTGCCACCTGGGAAGCATGTGGGATATGTGTGGTTCAGCGGAGGTGGGGAGGGATGTGAGGAAGGGAGCAGGTAGGCAGGGAATGAAAGCCCTAACATGTAAAAGCTGGATGAAACTTCAGAGCCCATTTTGTCAAAGCTCCTCCTTTTATAGATGGGGAAACTGAGGCACTGAGCAGGGAACATGATGGAGACAAAGCCAGGGCTGGAAGCTGTATCTCCATAGCCTCAGCCCTGTGCTTTTTAATTTTTCTTTTCTCCTCAAGTATGCTGCCTTCCAAAATCAAATATAGAGCCCAGGAAGACATTTCTTTCTTTCATACTGAATATTCCATTAAAATGCCATATTTATAAAAAATAACATTTGAACCCTGAAAAATACTTCATTAAAACACAATGCTCTTTCTCGAAAATACCCCAGAGCAAAGCTGCTCAGATTTGGAGAGGATGACAGGAAGGTATGAGGGAGGTGACACGTCAGCTCTTCTCAGAGCAGGCGCTTTCTTAGGGTCCAAGTGATCGGCAGCCCTTTCATATTACCTTGGGACAATGGAATCTGAGGGTGGAGGCCTGGGGCAGACAAGGTATCTCTGAAGAAAATGGATTGAGTTGGGTGTAAGCAATGTTGGTGTGGATATTCCTCCGTGCCTGGAGACTGGTGAGGCCCTCAAAGCTTTTTGGGACAAAATGGGATCCGAGACACACACAGCGTGAAAGGGACAGGCCAGGGAGTTGGGAGCAGGAGCTGGCAGCCCCCACGGAGGTGAGTCTTTGGCCAGAGCAGGTGCCTCTGGGCTAACAGCAGGCTGGGTTGGGAACTGCAGGGAACCAAAGCTGACCGCAGGAAGCTGCGACATCTTTGACCCTCCCAAAGATCCGAGGGGAGAGCCCTTGGCTCCAGGCCCTGGGGAATCATTTCGCAAGGCCAGGAGGTGAAGGGTAGACGGATGAGGCAAACCGAAGACCTGAAGAATGTCTGATTCTTCCTTTGTTTTAGAGAGCTCCAATTTTTTAGAAGGAGAGCCTAAGGCAGGATGAGGGATGGAGACAAGCAGATGGAGGAAGAGGGGAGTGCAAGGAAGGAGCATGGACTGGCATGGAAGGCTGAGGGGAGGGCAGCTGTGGGGAGTGACAGTGGGAAGAAAGGGGGAGCATGTGAGTTGGGTGAGGGTTGGAAGATTCTAAGGGGCATACCCATGGCACACGACACAAGACACTCCCCAACATGGGGGATCCCTCAGGCCAGATGCTCAGGTAGGGGCTCTGGGCAAAGCCTTTTTGACCCATGAATGCACAGAGCCAGGGGCCTAACTGGAGGAGGCAGGGCAGGAAAGGAGGAGGAGCACTGGGTGTCACAACAGCTCTGCTGCCCCTGGAGGCCGAGGGCGGCAGCAGTAACTCTCAGGGCAGGGGGAGATGCTGTACAGACACCATCCATTCCTGTCAGAGCAATGGAGATGCACAAAAGAACAACATGAGCAGGGGGAGGTCTCGGCCCCAGGCTTCCCTCAGTAGGAGGGGAGCTTTTATTGTAGGGGAAGGTGGCCCTTCTCTGTGTACTACAGGCCACCAGCCTGGTGGGGCTGGAAGCCCCAGCATCTGGGTTCCAGCCCCAGAATGCTCTTTTATCTGTGACGTGAACTTGCCTGGTGATGTGGCTTTGCTTGTTCTGTATGGGACAGCTGAATACATGGGCTACCTCTGTGTCCCGGGGATGACATTGCTTTCTGGATTTGGAAAAATGGGGGACTGAATTGGAGAAGGTCTGTCTCTTTTTTTAGTACCCTCCCTACTGCTCTCCTCCCCTCTCTCCTTCCCTCCATTTTTCTCTTCCATACCTAAGGGTGCGGTGGAAGAAATCCTTCAAAAGCGTTCAGCAGAATTTTCCTATCCGACTGACATCAGAGGCTTAAAACCAGACAGTGCCAAGGATGGGATGTAAAATGTTTTGGAATCAACCTATCAAACAACCCCTGAGATAGACAGACACCTTGTCACAGTCGACCTGGGAGGGCCCTGGGGAAAAGCGTTGCCCTGAGGGCTGGAGAACCCGGAAGCAGGGAGGTGGGATCGGCTCTCTGGTCTGGTGTGCAGACACCTGGGAGGGGATTCTCACCCACTCAGGTCTGCTGCCCCCTCCACCAGTGGACTGCCTTTAAAGGGACAACTAAGATTAGAGGATGCAAGGGTGCTGGGCTTAAGGGCCCAGTGGGGAGACACCTGTCTTGTTTCTGGGAGTGATCAACTACTCTGCTTAAGACTAATTTCCTCCTTTCTGGCCGGCTTATCCTCACCTTCTGTAACAAACTCTCCTAAACCCATGGGGACCAGCCCTTTAGGAGGTTTATGTGTCTGTGGAGAGGAGGGTGGAGTCATCCCTTTCTCAGGGCAACTCACTGGGTCCCAGGGACACCACCCAGTGGGGAGGCTGAAGGCGGCTCTCACCCCCAGGTTCCATACATGGCTTCCTGTTCACCTTGGCTGGGGGGCAAACCTAGGGAAAAGGAGAAGCAGACAAGTGCTTTTGGAAGCTTTGCCATCAGTAAGAGGAAGTAGTCCAGATTTCTGTGGTTCGTGGACTTGGTTAGATTAGGAATTCCTCTCCCTGTCCATCCTGCACCTGTCTTTTTAAAGGGCCACACATGCAGAACTGAAGGAATGTCAAATCCCAGTAAGGGCATCGTTGTTGGTGTGACTGTGGTGACAGCCAAATTTTTAGCGTCATGCCTTCACCCAACAGTCTGGAGCTGATTCCCTAGCCCCAGCCCAGGGAGGTGCCCTGGCCCTGAGAACGGGGAGCCTCTTCTCTCCCTCCCCACAGGCCCCAGTCCTGGGAGAGCAGAAGCTGCTTAGTTCACTGCCAGCGCCCCAGGTGGCCATCACACTGAACCCGTAAGCCAAGGCCAAGGCAGAGAAGGACTGAGGTGGGCTGAGAGTGGTGGCCTCTCCACAGAGCCCAGAGCCTGGGTCTGCCTGACCCCTGGTACCCCCTGCAGGGAGGGATTGAGGTGGTGGGGAAGCTGCTTGGGTAGCCCCCAGGCTGCAGCCTACAGAAATGTTATTTGCTTTTGCTAATAGGTCTTTGTCCCTTTGATCCAGAGGAGGCACTGGATGGAGGAAGGAGTGGCCAGGAGGGAAAGCTGGAGTTGCAGGGAGATGGAAGGCAGGACGGGGCTCAGGTGGAGAGAGTGAGCTCTGAACAGGACAGCTGGGCAGGGGGCAGGACAACCACTTTGGGTCTTCCTTGTTCAGGGGCTAAGCAGCTGCTGTCTAGAAGCCTCTGCCTCTGTCCTGCCTGGGGTGCACAGCGGGGGACAGCCAGGGCCCTGAGACCCTGGGCATCACAGTGGCCCTCTCCACCCCGGCTGTCCTGCCACCATGGTGCCTCCCAGGAGCACAGCCGAGGTGGAGAAGGCAGGCCTGAGTGGCAGTCAGATTGAGAGGCCTGGGGATCGGGGTGTGGAGACAATTAGGTAGCTGGGGAGAGCACCCCCAAAGTTCCTGCTTCCCACTGCTCCTCCCCTCTGGGAAGACTAGAGCCAAAGCCCCACAGAACTCAGGGCAAAACACCCAGGGCCAGCAAGAAGCAGAGCCCCCCACCCAGTCCACCCCCCACCTGCAAAGAAGAGGGCAACAATGGGGAGACAGCTGAAGGGACGGCCCCACCCTGTCCGAGGCAGAGGGGAGAACTCAGGGACAGGGAGGGGCAAAGGAAGGGCCACTTGGTGGGGACCAGAGGGTCCCAGCAGGCAAGAAAAGGGTCATTATTGTGCTTATGGACACAGCAGCTCCCTGGCTCTGAGAGAGCGAGCAGGCAGTTTTTAGGCACTAGAAGTTTTCTGTGATGCGGTTCTAGGTAAATGAATGAGACCAAGTAGCCTATTGGGTCAGCCCGCTGACTGCACCTGCCGGCCAATTCAAACCCAGGCAGCTTCGGGCCAGGCTCAGGCGAGGCTCTCTTGGCTGACAGAACTGCCACTGAGTCCCCAGGAAGGGGCCGGGGATGTGGGGCTGGAAGGGAGTTGGTGAAAGTGGTGGGGGTGAGAGTGGGGGCTCGTCCCCTTCTCCCTCCCGGTTGACTTTTCGGGGAGAGAACCAATCCGTCTAGGTCCCAGGTCTGCGTGCGTTGGACCAGGCCATCCATCGGGGCTGTGTCCCGGGGTATGGCTTTCTGGACAAAGGTGGCCCACCCCCACCTCCTACAGAGGGACGAGGGGGGGGGGGGGGAACCGCAAGGCTAGAAGCTGCGCCCTGGCCCCGGCCCTGCCCCCGTCACACTGTCACTTCCGTCTTGCTGGCTGTGTAGCAGGTGTGGTGGCCTGGGATGTAGTGCAGCTGCTCCACCGTGTTGTGTCTGCGGGAGGCGAAGGCGTGGCGCTTGGCCGCCGTCTGGCTCTGGCCCAGGGTGGCGTAGGAGTTATTGGAGGCACTGGGATGGGAGTGCATCTTGGTCATGCGGTAGCGGTCCAGCACGGGTGTGGACACAAAGACGTCCGTGTGCGAGATGGCCCTGGACAGCGCCTGCTCGGGGAAGGCCGTCCGCTCCGGGGACAGCAGCGGGTCCTGCGAGTGCAGGCGCTCGGTGGAGAGCAGCCGCTCGTCAGCCAGGATGGGGTCGTAGGGCAGGCCGAACTCATCGGGCAGGCCCCGCCGCGGGGACAGGACTCTGTCCTGGGACATGGCCCGGATGGGCCGGCGGGGTCGTTCCCGTGGCAAGGGCTTTTGTTGTGACATCTGGATGACGTTGAGGGGGAGGGTGCCGCGGGCGGCCAGGTCCGGCAGGTGCCGCCGCCTCGTGTAATACTCGTCAGCCTCCTTGTCAGCTGCCGGGGGAGAACACAGAGGAAAAGGCAAGTGGGGTGACGCTGAAGCCAGGATCCAGGGAGAACCCTGCTCCCCTCCTGCTCCACCGCACACCTGTGACGCTCCCAGGATAACACAGTCACACCCCTTTAGTTATGGATGAGGACATGGAGGCTCAGGCAGGGGAAGGCGGTGCTTCCCTCCTCCTGTGCAAACCAATCCCTGGGGGCTGGTTAAATGCAGATTCTGATTTAGTGGATGGGGTGGGCCCAAGTGTTTGCATCTCTAACAAGCTGACAGGTGATGTTCATGTACCCAGTCCTAGACCGTCCTGAGTAGGGGGAGGTTAGAGGCATCCTGGAGGTTCCCAGGAGGGTTCCTGGCAGAGTTAATGGCAAGTACAACTCCATGAAACCCATGGCCCTGAAACAAAACGGCTCCCTGTCTGGCTGAAGCAGACATATAGCAGCCTCCCAACAGGGTCCAGAGCCTCTCCCTGCAGAAGACGGGTCACATCTGCCAGCTGCCTTCTAGAATAAAGGAAGATATTCCAACTAGGAGGCATTTGCGAACACTCTTAGCTGGTAGTTTAGGAACAGAGGAGCACCTTTCACCAGGTAACAGACATGACAGGAAACCAGTACACAGGCACCCAGCCCCACACACACTCCGCCCGCAGGACGAGCAGGCTGGAGCCATCCTGTATGTGCCCCTCACTCAGAGGCCCCACCCTCCACTCCATCCAGTAAGCCTCCGAGGTTCACACTGCCTTCTGCACCCTTGAACTTAGCCTGTCTTGCATGTTATACACAAAGCTACATTTCAGGGAGGAGGCCTCCTTAGAAGGCTTTCTAGAGCTCTGCAAAGTGTGGGATCACTGTCTGCTCCTCAGGGGCCCAGAGGGGTCCCTGAGCCGCATTCTCTCACCTCAGGGCATCCATCACGTTCCTCAGTTCAGAGCTCCTCACCTCCAGCCACAGAGACTCAACATTCCACCATGAAGGTGGCTGATGTAGACTTGGGCTCAACTTTGGTCAATGTTACCCTGTAGCTTCAAGCAAATGGCCAGCCCTGGGACTTCAACAGCAGTTGGGTGGTCATAAAAAGAGACTCGGAGGAAAATGGGGAAAGAAGGTCCAATGGTCGGAAAGCGAGGAAAGAAGGACTATCCCTCATGAATGTTCTTGAAATTCGAGTGTTCTAAACCCATCAATTCCCAGAGCCTCCCCAGACTCAAATGGCAGAACTGGGATCACTGGATAGAATGGACCGGGTTGATGAAATGATGTGTGTGTATGGGACGGGGAAAGTCTCAGGCCTCACGACAGTGTTAACCCAGTTAGAGAGGGAGCTGGATTATGGATCTCTGCAGGGGAGGTCTCAGAGAAAGCTCTGGCCTCAGTTCCAAGATAGGATAAAGAGCAAGGAAGGTCCATGTTTTGAAGAAGGCAGGTGGGGCATGGAGCTGAAGGAAAGCTTCTTCTGCAGTTGAACTGGTGCATGAGTTGGAATGCTGTCTCACAGGGGAATGAGGATCTGGGGATTGTATGGCCTCTGACAATGTGAAGAGGGGACTCATGCCGTCAAGAACAAAAGCAAGGGGCTTGTCTCTTCCTTTATTCCACCCTGTGGTGCCTTTATTCTTGGAATTCCACACTTGACCCCTTGAGTATGAAGCCAGAAGATAAGACACAGGAGGATGTTCTGGAGGCCCTAGAGACAGATCCCAAACTCCCTGGGGGAAATCTCGCTTACTTAGCCTTTTCAGAGAGGAGTACTTGCTGGGGTTGGTCTTCATTGCAGACTCGTAGGATGGGGGCAGGTGGGCCAAGTTCTGGAAAGAGCGGGAGAAGGAGAGATCATAGGGCTCGGTGGCTGACGTCAGGATGTTGTTCATACGTGGCTTCTCTGCAAGAAAAGGGAGGAGTGTGTTCTGTTAGTGAGGACCACAGCTGAGGCAGGCATGAGGGAAGGGTCCGGGTTCCATCCCTTTGCTTTCTGCCTCATCCCCAACTACATCCTCCATCCTGCTTTCCTGGCCCCCTGTGCTGGGACATAGCAGGTGCTGTTGACTCAGTTTCCCCCATGCTCAGGGGCTGCTTTAGCCACCACTGGCCACCATGACAGTTGATATGGTTTGGATGTGTGGCCCTCCATATCTCATGCCGGAATCTGATGCCCAGTGTTGAATGTGGGGCCAGGTGGGAGGTGTTTGGGTCACGACCATGGATGCCTTAGGAATGCCTTTGCTGCTTCCCCAAGACAATGAGCGGGTTTTTGCTTTATGAGTTCATGTGAGAACTGGTTGTGCCTGACACCTCTTCCCTCTTTTGACCCTTTTCTCGCCCTAAGTCTTACCTGCTCCCCTTTCACCTTCTGCTATTTGGACACTCCCTGAAGCCCTCACCAGAAGCAGATGCTGACACCCCCCTTCTTGTGCAATCTGCAGAACCACAGCCAAGTAAACCACTTTTCTTGCTAAGTTGCCTAGCCTCAGGTGTCTTCTTTACAGCAGCCCCAAACAGACCAACGTGGCAGTTTACCCTTTTGTGAATGGGCGATGTGATTCTGAGTCTAAGGAGAGGATTCTTCCTCCTGGTGCAATGCTAGGTTGTCTGGTGCAAACATGAGCCTGCTGGACTCAGGGGCATCATAAACTCATCTCCTATGTCAAAGTGCTGTCCTTTTCTCAGTAGCATCAGGAAAACCAAGCTCTCAACTCAGGCTTAGAAAAATCTGAGTTGGAGGAGATGGGGGGACTTATGCTGTCTAGGCGCCCATACAAGAATCCAGCTCCACTGAGAGAATCCAACCAATGCTTTGTCCAGAAGTCATCCTACACCACCTGACAAGCTACTATGAGCAACACAACCATTTTATTGCTCTTTAATTCCTTTCTCCGAAGCACCCCCAACCCCCAGCTGTTAAGTTGCTGGAGGAAAGAATGTGGGCAAAAATGCACAGCACATCATTCCTTCCTGCCTGCTTCCTCTGAGATGGGGCTTTGGATGCCAGAATCTGAAGATGAAGAAAGGAGTGTTGTTCCCTGCCAGAGCTTGGAAAAGGAAAGGAAAAGAAAGAGATGTGGAAGGAAAGATGAGGGGAAAACAAAGGGAATGACTGACGGTGGGGTGAGCTGGGCTCAGGGGGCAGACCAGGAGGCAGGCATGAGAGCAAGGCAGGTGGAGGTGGCAGTGAGGACCTGGGGACAGAAGGACCGGAACAGCCCCAGTGGGGGTCCACAGGTGGTTGCTGGGGAAACGGTGTGCCATTCCTAGAATCAGGTACCCGGGAGGCTGCGGCCTGGGGGCAGCATCCTTCCCTCCTCTTTAGTCTGGGATGCCTCACGGCCAAAGAAGTTCTGAGGAGAGGCAGGCTCTGACCTTGGGCAAATGTGTGGGAGGACTAATTCCGTGGACCTTGGAACACAGTGGAGATGTCCCTGGTCTCATCCAAGGGATGAGGATGTGCAGGGAACTCCTGGCTTCGTTGTCCCTTCCTGCCTGCATTGTCACCCCAACACTGGGGAATGAGCCAGGGGAGCCTAGCCAATGCGTTAGTGCTCATGCCAGTTCAGTACATATGTGAGGGGGTGGGGGGCTCTCTACATCCCCAAGAGATCAGAACATGCTGTACAGAAGGAGCCTCCTTGGACGCCCCATGGCTCAGGACAGATGCCAGGAAGTGAAGTGGGCAGAAACCTGGGCGTGCTACTCCCAGAGGGGTACTGGCCACTCTGCCCTTAGTGCTGTTTCTCTTCTCTGGCCACGCTGGAGAAGCATGAGCTTCCCTCTGCCTGTTGGCATCATGCACCCGCCAAGGGCATGGCTCAGCTCACCCACTTCCAAATGCAGTATTTCTGGGCACTGCTGCTCCTCCACTGTGCTCCAAAGCATGCCATGGAGCCAGGGCCCGACCTTCCTTGCCTTCTGCCTCCATTGTGACAGCCCCTGCAGGCTCCCCCGCCTATGGGAATGCCTCCTTCCTCTCCCTCTATCAAAGTCTCCCCTCAGGCAAGTCTTTTTACTGCGATAATGGATAATGTCCTATCTCGTTATCTTTTCTTTGAGTTTGTGTCACTCTTCCAGTCTGTTTCCCCAACTTTAGTATCTAACTGATCTCAAATAATTTGACTTGGGTGGGGCTTCTGGATTTCCAGATACTGTAGTCTCCTTGACAGCAGAGCTTTGATTTCCAATTTTTCTGATTCCTTCATAATGCCTGGCCCGAGGATCCAATGAATGCTCCTTGGAGACATGACACAGGCCCCTCCTCCCTCCAGAGTCACTCTGCCAGCTGCTGGGATAAGTCTAACGCCCAAGAAGGGAACGCAGGGACCCCTCTGTTCCCACTGCTCTGGGAGACGCCCATGGGCAGGGGCTGGGTCTCCTTCACCCTCATCTCCTTGCGCCAGTCAGAAAGAGAAGGCAGGGAGTGGAGGAGGGAAGAAGGATCCCTCCCTTTGTATTTGGGAGTCTGCGCTTGTGTTGGCTCCTTATGGGGGAAATCAGCTCAGTTGTTCTCTGAGAATGCCCTGAGCAAGTGGGAGCTCTCGTGCTGGCCTTTCCTGGCTCCTCCCCCTGAGGCTGCAGCTTGCTCACCAAGGGCATCCCCCAGGCTCCCCGCTTCCTCCGCCTCTGCTCCCCTCTCTCAGTGCTCCCGCACAGACTGTGGCCGCTCTGGAGGCTTCTGTGACGGCCTCCGCAGCTCAGCTTACATCTTCAGCTCTATCCACCCTCCAGACTTCATTTGTACATTCCAAACTGCCTGTCAAATCATTTTTCTTGCACATCCTATGGTCATATCGAACTCCAGGTGTCCAGACCCAAACTCAACATCCCCTGTTGCACCCTGGCCATTTTCCTGATTCCTTGGATTGTGTTAATAACCCTCCCCCTGTTCTTCCAATCAATCTCGTAATTGGCTCTCATCAGCCATATTCAGTGAGTAATGAAGCTTTCCCAATTCTTTCTTCAAAACGTTTCATATCTCAACCCTCCTTCTGTTCCCACTGTCAACATCATCACTGGTAGCAGCCTCTTTTAACTGATCACTCCAATTTCTCCTCGTTCTAATTTTTCTTAGACCCCACAACCTGACACATCTGATTAGACTGTTGCTTTCATCACATTTTTACCAGGAACATAGCACATCAAAATATTCCACTCTCTTCTTCCTAATTATAATATCCCGCCAGTTCATTGCTGAGGCACAGCGTAATCTGACACGACAGTGGTAGGTCTTCCTACCAGGTGGGCTGTAGAATTTATCTTTGTTTTGAGTTTCCTTCTCTCTGAAACTTTAATGGTGTTTTCACTTTTTTCAGAGCAAAAAGACAAAACTGACTGATAGTTCACCATTTGCATGGCTGTCTTTCTTATGTTCCATTGAGTTTGAAGCCGGTACCCAAAGTAGTTTTCCTTGTTAAGCTGTGATCTGGCGGAAACGTTATAACCTCAGAGGGAAACATGATTTTGTAACCCTTTGGCACTAGGCCAACACTCCTCTACTTGACAACTTTCAGCCTCATCCCCTGCCACAAGGCTAAGGCCCCAGTGACTTTCGAAGTGTTATGAGATCTTAATTTGTTTGGAGAGGATTGACAGAGTTTAACCAAATCTCCTGTCCTTTGTAAATGATACCACAAGTAGCTTTGGCAAAGCAGAGCGTGACACTCCTTGTTGTGGACTTCTGGAATTTATGACTGCAAAAAGAAATGTAGATTGTAAGTAGAAATGGGTCAAGACGTGGTCTAGCTCCTTTCCTTTCATGGCAGAAGATCGCTCTGATACCAGAGACAGAAATATACCAAGGGGAAGTATCCTAAATGTGGGAGAGAAACCTGGCTGGGGTGGGGTGAGGGGATGGCTCCTGACACCTCCTGGGCTTCGGTGCATCAGTGGTCATGGGACTGATGCCATCAGCATATAAAGTGGCACCACTTGCAATGGGGCTGGCACGGACTCTGCTCGAAAACATCTCCCACCACGTGGAGGGATCTGGCGAGCACTGCTGAAAATCAGGTGCTTAGACTGATGATCACCTGAAAATCATAGAGAAGAAATGGTAGAAAATTTTAAAGCAGAGTGCAGGCATTTCATTGTCTCTCCACCATCAACAGACAGACGTTTCGCTTTACCTCTCATGTGCTTCTCTGACATAAAAGATGCACTTCTAAGAAAACACAGAGGTCACTGTATTAGGCTTCAAGAAACGGCCTCTGCTGTTTCTGTTTCTCTGCTTCTGGCAGCAGGGGCTTCCTCTGTCACCATGGTGACGCACCCACATCCCTGATCTGGCTGATCAGCCATTAGAGGCGTTGCTGGGGTTGGGGTGAGTGGAGGAGGGAAGGGTGGAGACAAGTGCGCATACGTGAGGGCGAGAATGGGGCAGGGAAAGTCGATTCTTTTCAGTGGTGGTGGTGAGGCATTAGGGTGCGGTTAACCAGAAAAATGATACCCCAACTTGGGTGCTAATAATTTATGGGGCTTTGATTTATCCCCTGGGTCCACTGCCTGAGATCAGGAGTCCTGGATTCTAGTCTCTACCCTACCTTTAAATGACACAGCCTAATAGTTCAAAAGCATTTCCTTTATTAATAATAATGCAAAAGCCCACTTAGGCTGAACAATCCACAAAATTAACATAGTCACTGTTGCCAAAGCCTAGCGTTCAAGACATTGCAAGGGCTCCTGAAACTGTTTGAATGAAGATTTGGCTGACTACTCCAGTGCAGCCCAGCCAGTATTGCATTATTGCTTCAACACAACCTGTGTTCTTGGTTTTCATTGATACATTCACCTGATTTCGACTAAAGCAAAGGGAAGAGGAAAAGCATGAGGTCTTCATTTTAGTTTACCTAGACTGTGGATTGGCTCTCTCCCCTTGCAGGGCTGGGATATCTGTGTCTGTTTCCTTATATCTTGTTGTTGAAACCATCTCTACTACCTTTGGCATTATAGCTACTCTTTAGCTACTCATTCCTTACTCAGTTCCTTCACTCTATCCCATTTCCCCTTCTGTTCTCTAAATACCAGGGCTCCATAAGGCTCCATAAGGCAAGTGTGTTTGTGAAGATTTCAACTCTACTCCCCCTACACCCTCTCATCCAAATAGACAGTTCACAAATATATATCTCTAACTTGAGGTCCATCTGATCTGTAGGGTTAGATTTTAAATTTCTTATAGACATTCCCTTGTAATTTTTGCCCTTAGGCCATTAAGTACCAAAGCGAGCTTGTCATTTTATTCTCCAGTGTTCGGGCTTCTGTACTTGGTACTAATAATGTTCAATGAACTTAGAATGTGAAACTTCAGTCATGTTCACCATTTCCCGCCTGCCATCTTCAACATCCAGTGAATCCCAAAGTCCTCTTCCTATAGCCATTTCTGAATCTTAGGCCTACAATGTATCTTTCTGTGACAATTTCTTTTAGCTTTCATGTCTGGCCAATTCCAAGACAATTCATTCTGGGTCCTACCCAGGGGTGGGGATCCTATAGCCTCAAAGCCATGTATGGCCCTCCAGATCCCCAAGTGCAGTCCCTGGACCAACTCCAAACTTCACAGAACTAATCCCTTTATTAAAAGAATTTGTTCTATAGAGTTTGGATTCAATCAAAACGCCACACTCAAGGATCCACAAGGCCACATGTAGGTCCCCACCTCAAACTATTTGCAAAGATTAAATTAATTCTACACCAGACCTGAATTTATGCAAGAAGAGAAGCCCAGAAAGGGATCTAAAGGACAGATTGTTTTTTTCTTCTTGTCCTCTAGAGGCAAGGAGAAAACCAATTCATTTTTTTTATTTGGTTGGTTTGTTGGTTTTTAAGCAATATGGTAGCATGTCAGAGACAAATGCAAAAAAAAGAAGAAACTTAGGTTGAATGGTGAAGGGTGAATGGCAGTTAGTGAGAAACTATTCTAGTTTTCTATCTCAGAGTCTATGTGTCATCATAAAGGGTTGTGAAGAATTCAGATTTCCCTATAATTGCTGGTAACCAATTATGCTTCATGCTCTGTGCCAAACACCTTCATATGCATTTTTTAAAAAACGAATTCTCACAATGATTTTGATTTAGATGGAAACTGGAATGAATATATATTATTGCCTTACCATTTGCCAGACATGATACATGTATTAAATGCTTTAAATACCTTCATTGGAACCTTTATTGTAATTTTTTTTTTTTTTTTTTTTTTTTTTTTTACAGATGAGGACACAAACAGAATAAGTGTCTTGAATTTGTAAGGGAAATGCTTTTCCTTTTGTTTAATCTCACTTAAAATGTTTCATCAACATTTGATTTTTTTTCCTACCTTGTAATTAAGGAGAAAATTTTAAAATTAGATACAAAGATGAAAATTAAAACTTCTCTACAGAAGCCACTGTGACATCTTGTTGTCTTTCCTTTTTTATTCCCTTACCCCCATAAATGACTGTGTGTGTTCTTACATACACCCACCCCAAACATATGCATCTAACACTGCTGTGAATGATCTTGTGTGTCATTTTGCATACAGATTGCAGTTCTTACACTGGGTTAAATCATGTTGATTTGATACTCACACTTGTGCAAATGACAATTGTATCAGACTATTCCCTGCAGCATTTTGATAGTAGCAAAAACAAGGAAACCACCTAAATGCACATACATACAAATGATATCTAGTTTCCCTGTATGTAAACGTGATGCACACACTAATCATTTTCTATACTTAATGAACACTTTATATCGGATCTATTTTCACATTTTAAAATATTTTTGAAGCATTTTATATGGTTTCACATAATCTTTCTACAGAATATTCTACATGTCTATATATCAATTAAGCCTAACATACTTAAGCATGTTTAAGCACACCCCTGTTTTTCTGTATTTAGATTGTTTAAAGGTCTAAAAATGTGACATCAAACATTCTTGAACACAAGTCTTTGGCCCTAACTCATCTCCTTAGACTAATATCTGAAAACACCAATTCTAGGTCAACACACTGTCCATCGTCTAGCAATGTAACAATGTAAATTGATAGAGTTCCTCATATGGAAGCATTCCTTCCTTCCTAGGAAATACTTTATTTGATTCTTGTGTCTTATTATTTCATTACAACACTGGATTCTATTTGCTTATCTTTTATATATATTCATGAAGAAAATGTGGGTGTTTTTGTGCCAACACTCAAGATTTTATAACAAGATTATGATTTTATAAAGCTAACCAAATAACTTTCCACCTTTTGGTATGTCTTGAACCTATTAACATACTACATGACACATCTTTTTTTTTTTTTAATTTTGAATGAATGCAGCAACAAAAATGTGTGGTGTCTTTTGGGGTGTTCCTCTGTTAGCACAGTGTTAGAGGCTTGGCTTGTGTTATTCCTCGGGCTGCACAACTTCAGGAGGTCGATATTGTTATCGTCAATTTAGACATAAGGAAAACAAGGTCCAAAGAGGTTGAGTATTTTGCCAAATGTTACATAGCTAGTCCACACCCTTAACCATTACGTACACTTCCTTCACTTACTTGGTAACACAACCTTTGTGTATTAAACTTTATCATTTAAATTCAATTCGCACTTTCTATTTTTATTTGAAAAACATCCTCTGGATATTTTAAACTTTATTAGCTTAAAACCATAACACCCCTCACGAAAATCTCTGTGTATGAAGCCATATCACTCTTCTTGTTCTTAATTTCCTGTGTCAATGTTTTTTGGATTAGCAATTTATTCATGTTATTATTATCTTTCAAAGAAGTACCTCTTACACATATCAGTTCTGTTATTTCTTTTATCTTCAAATCATTATTTTATGCTTTTGAATGTGTTAATTCCTGCCTCCTAATTTTCTTTGGTTGGATTGGTTATTGTTTTCTAATTTCTTGGCTTGAATCTTTAGTGCATTTATTTTCATGCTTTTCAGTTAATAATATAAGGTCTTTGGCTGTGAATATATCTCTGGCACTGTGCCATGAGCATCAGCACCCAGAGTTCTTATTGTCCTTATGTCCTAAATGATCTATAATTGCAGCCTTGATTTCCTCTTTGACCCAACAGTTATTTAGTAGAATGTTGTTAAATATCAAAGTGTTTGGGTTTGTTGGTTTGAACTTTTGTTATTAATTTTCTGTTTTATTGTACTGTGGTCAGAGCACAGAGCCTATCCAAGTATTGCTTTTGGGAACTTAATGAGATTTCCTTTGGGGCTAATATACAATCCATTTTTGTAAATATTTTATGAGTACTTAGCAAAAAGGCATGCTTTATTTTTGCAGAGTACAAAATTGATGTACATCTTTTAAATCAGATGCATGAAATCCATTATTCAGTTCCTATATGTCTTAATTCATTCTTTGCCTACTTACTCTGTCAAAGACCGAGGGATGTGTGTTAAGGTCTTCCACTAGTCTCATGTTCCTGCAATTTTCTCTCTGTGTTTGCAACAGTAATGGTTTTATGTATTTCATAGCTACAATATTCAGTACAAAAAGCTCATGATGGCCGTGTATTCTATGTAGATTATACTGTTTATCGACATTGACACTAAATAATCCTTTCTGTCTTATTTAATACCTTTTTTGACTTTAAGTTTGCTTGATCTGAGAGTTGTATTCCCTTCTCAGCCTCCATTTTTATTCACGTTTGCCTGATAAACTTGGTATGTTTTATGCTTCTCTCTTGATGAAACAGAGAGAGAAAGTGTGTGTGTTTAATCTACATTATGTGCTCTGGGACTTCCTGGGTTGTCCAATGAGCTACAAGTGATTCCTCTTGCTCACGAAGGGTCTTGTCTCCTATGGCAGCACCTTTTCCTCCCTACTCTGACCTTGGCCCCTTCCAGGCAGCGCAAACTCCAGGTGTTACGGCTGGCTTGATTAGAGCCAATTAGAGCTTCTACCACAGAAGTTAGGGATTATTACAGGAGGGAGATTTGGTTTCTCTGTATGGCTAGAACTATGAAACATAAATCAGGTAGCTGTGGGCAGTCATGTGGGCTTAGTGACGGCCGCACGTTGTCTTTCCCCACTGTGGCCACAGTTACGGCCCTAGTCTCCATGCTCTCCCTGAATTTGCCTCTCCCATTCGTTAGAGTGTATTTCCCTGATCCTTGAGACTGGAGGGCCTTCCTGACTGTCTTGGTGAATAGAATGAAGCAGAAATATCGTCGTGTGACTTCCGAGGCCAGGCTGCAAAAGGTAATATGCCTTTCACCTGGCACTCTCTCTTCTGGCTCACTCAGCAAGACCTCAGATGACTCTGACCCATGGCCTTCTAGCTGCCCTTTGTGGAAACAAGTGGGGGAAAAGGTGAATTATTCCCCTCAAACCTTCCCCAAATTGCACATCTATAAATGAAATAAATTTCACCTTTATTGTACCATTTTTTAAAGTTAAAATTTTTATTCAGTGGATTCACCTGCAATTATAATAAATAATATATAAAGATCCTGTGTACTCTTTACCCAATTTCCCCAGTGGTAACATTTTGCAAAACTATAGTACTATATCAAAACTGGAATAGTGACACTGCCAGTCAAGGTACAGAACACTTCCATCACCACATGGATTCTCCCTGTTGCTTTTTTTATGGCTGCACCCACTTCCTTCCTGGACTCCCTCCCTCCTTAACCCCTAACAACCATTAAATGTTCCATCCTTTCTATGCTTGCCATTACACAAATGTTATATGAATGGAATCATATAGTATGTGAACGTTGGGACTGCATTTTCTTTTACCAAGCATAATCCTCTGGACATTCACTCTGGCTGTTGCATACATTAATAGTTCCTTCTTTTTTATTGCTGAGTAATAAATATTCCATGGTATGGATGTACCACAGTTTGTGTAACCATCTATTAATACCTGTTGAAGGACATATGAGTTGTTTCAATTTCTGGAATATTATGAATAGAGAGGCTGTAAACATGCCTATGAAGGTTTTTGCATCAACACACATCTTCATACATAAATATCTATCTGAATACCATTCTGGGTATTCATACTGGTGTTAAAACTGGATTGTATGGTAGTTGCATGTTTAATTTTTAGAAATCTGTGGAACTGGGTGGTGCCTGTGGCTCAGTGAGTGGGGCACTGACCCCATATACTGAGGTGGTGGGTTCGAACCCGGCACCGGCCAAAACTGCAACACAAAATAGTCGGGCATTGTGGTGGGCGCCTGTGATCCCAGCTACCCAGGAGGCTGAGGCAACAGAATCTGCTAAGCCCAAGAGCTGGAGGTTGCTGTGAGCTGAGATGCCACAGACCTCTACTGAGGGCAAGAAAATGAGATTTTGTCTCTAAAAAAAAAAAAACAAAAAAAAAACTGTGGAACTGTTTTCCAGAGTGACTGTGCCACTTTATATTCCCACTAGAAATGAATGAGTGATATGGTTACTTTACAATCATCCTTGCCCGCATTTGCCGTTATTACTATTTTTTATTTTGGCCATTTTGGCCATTTGTGTCCATGCTAGATGTGTAGTGATATCTAATTGTGGCTTTAACAGGCCTTTCCCTAACAGCTAATGATGCTGAATGTGTTTTCATGTACTTATTTTTCATCTGCTTTTCTTCTTTAGTGAAATGTCTTTTCATTACTTGTGTCCATTTTAAAATCAGAATGCATTTTTTTGTGCTAAGTTTGGAGAGTTATTTTTCTATCTTAGATAGTAGTTCGTTGTTGAAGGGTAGGCAAATATTTTCTTCCACTCTGTAGCCTGTCTTGTTATTCTTTTAATAGGGTTTTTTGTGAGCAAATGTTATAATGTTAAGTAAATGGATAGCAGGACATATATCAAATCCAGAGGAAGAAATGAAAAATGCCAAAAA
The DNA here is from genome assembly GCA_963574355.1 of Loris lydekkerianus. Classification (NCBI taxonomy): domain Eukaryota; kingdom Metazoa; phylum Chordata; class Mammalia; order Primates; family Lorisidae; genus Loris; species Loris lydekkerianus. The sequence goes on along the minus strand of CAUYPK010130836.1, from coordinate 268 downwards.
TGATAAATATGATAAGATACGATAGATAAGAATTTATCTATTTTCTTATTTTATATATTGTGCTTCTGATTTCAAGTTTAAGAATTATCTTCCTGGCTCTGCATGCCATAGAATTTCTCCTGTTTTTTTTTTTTTTTTTTTTTTTTTACTTAAATTTCATTGTCTTATATTTTATCTTTTAATACATTATGCATTTTGTGGTATTTTTTATATAAGGGAGGAAAATTATTTTGAGGTTCTTTTTTTTTTTTTTTTTTTCCTTATGCAT
>CAUYPK010130834.1:0-10908 GCA_963574355.1 Loris lydekkerianus | reverse complement strand
AGTTTTTCTGTTGATTTTACCTCATGATTGTTTTTCACTGTTGCCTCTGGCTGTCCTCAGAGTTGGGGAGGTGTCTCTCCAAGATTAGACCCCAGCAGGATCACTCTATTGTTGCTGGATCTTTGTAGGGAGTGACCCTGTGTAGTACCTTTGTGGGTGCTCCAACTAGGGAGTTCTGGTTGTGGACACAGCTCCAGTGTGTGACACGCCTGGATCCAGCAACAGGACTGGGCGTGGTGTGCACGTTTCAGGGAGTGACTGGCTGCCAGTGACTTTGGCACAGAGAGTCCAAGGCTCTAGCAGTCTCTGGGCAGGAGAAGGGCTCTGTGCAGAGGGAGGGAGGGCTCCAGAGGGCACACAGCTCCCAGAGTCCCTGGCCAGATGAACGGGCTAGTGTGGAGGCTGGGAGGACACAAGAGGGAGCACACAGGGTTGAGTGTCTCCCGTAGTTCCTAGTTAGGGAATGTAGAGGCCCAGTGGGTGTGGGTCACCTGTTGGGGTCGCTGCACAGCTATTATGGAGGTCTGCGCGGCACCAAGCGCAGGAGTTTGAGGTTGCTATGAGCTGTGACCTCACGGCACTCTACCCGTGGCAACAGCCCAAGGCTCCAGTGTGCCAAAACCACCTCAGTCTGCTCCTAAGGATTAGAGCTGTAAGGCAGCTCACTCCCTGCCTTTAGGCTGCTTAGTCACTAGGCTACTTTGTCCTGCCTGATCCTTGTTCTGGGACCCTGAGGACGAAGGTTGCCAGAGCAGTTCTTTCACAATGGCTTACTTCGCCCAGCTCAGTGGCTCTTTCTGGGGCCCCAAACAATGCCCAACATTCTCCTCACTCCTGCTCAAGCTCTCTCCAAGGCAGCTCAACTGAGTGCCTGGTTTGTAGTCTCACTGTTGCTTGTACTCATGGTTGCCGGCGTGATTATGTTGATAGAACACACGCAGCCACTTGCCAGTTTTCCACTGTTTTTGTCCTCCTCCTCGGGTCCAGAATTCCCTTGCTGGCTGCCTGTATCCTCAAAGGGATGATCATAGGCAGATCCCACCAGCCAGAGATGCCTGGAGTCTTGTCTCCCCAGACTCTGCATGCCAAGTTATAGGGAAGCTGTTACTCGGCTGCCATCTTTAATCCAATCGGAAGTTTACTTCTGAAGCATTGTAATTGTTTCTTTTTTACTTTATAATCATGATAATCTCTTCTGTCTTTATTCCCATTGTTTCCTAAATTCACTGACTTTGCAAAAGTTCTTTGTTTCTTTCTATCTTCAATTAACTTTGTATGTTCTGTACATCTTACATGCAGGGATTTTTCCTGGTTCAATAAAAGATCTTTGAGGTTTTGGTGTAGGGCAGCATTTCCTTGTTACCACTTGGCATATGAAGCTGCTTGCTTCTCTGAGCTTCATCAATTATTTCTTTGAAGTAAGAAGTGCAAGAGTTTTTGTGCTATTCCCTCTCCATTTCATCCCTGGGATCAGAATGATATTGTCATAGTAGCAATCACTCTCCATTCCTTCCCCACCCCCAGTTCCTGGCACTCATTAATCTCTTTTCTGTCTTTATGGATTTGCCTATCCTGGACAATTCATCTAAGTGGAATTATACAATATGTTACTTTTTGTTTTGGCTTCTTTCACTTAGCATAGTGCTTTCAATATTTTTATTCATGTTTCAGCATGCATCAATATTTCATTACTTTCTATCTTGAATAATATTTCTTTGTCCAGATATACCACATTCTGTTAATTCATTTATCAGTTGATGGATACATAAGTTGTTTCCACCTTTTTACTACTGTGACTAGTGCTGCTATGAAAATTCATGTACAAGTTTTTATATGAACACCTGTTTTCAATTCTTTTGAGTATATATGTTGGTGTGGAACTAGTGGTTTAGAGAACTGTTAGTTTAACTTACTGAAGAACAAATATTATATTTGATGTCAAAACTTTGCAACAATTCTACCCACAGGTGTCTAAATAAATGAAGCATATAAATACTCTATCATGGAACATTTCAGAACTGAGCCTATTTCCTAAAGAGGTTGTAAAATTACATGTACAAATATTTTATCCCACTGAATAGATGTTTTGCTTCACTTCCTTCATTTTATTCTTTAATGCACAAAGGTTTTTAGTTTTTATAAAGTCCATTTAATCTAGTTTTCCTTTTTTATTGTTCTTTTAATGTTATGTCTAAGAATCCATTGACAAATTTAACCCAATGAAGATTGAACTCTACATTTTCTTATTTTTTTAAAGAGAGGATCTCACTGTGTTGCTCAAATTGGCCTCAAACTCCTGGGCTCAAGCAATTTTTTTTTTTTTTTTTTTTTGAGAGAGTCTCACTTTGTCACCTTTGGTAGACAGCTGTGGTGTTATAGCTCACAGCAACCTCAAACTGCTGGGCTTAAGCAATTCTCTTGCTTTACCCTCCCAAGTACCTGGGACTACAGTGGCTTGCCTCAGTGCCTGGCTATTTTTAGAGATGAGGTCTTGCTCTGTCTCAGGTTAGTCTTAAACCTGTGAGCTCAGGCAATCCACCCACCTTGGCCTCCAAGCGCTGGCATTACAGCTGTGAGCCACTGTGCCTGGGTTAGCCAAAAAAGTTGTTGAGATTGTAGTAAGGATTGCATTGAATCTGTAGACCCCGTTTGAGAATTTGAAGGATTTTCTGGGTGAAGTTAAAGGAGAGCTGTCTAAAAGATACTTTTATATACAAAAGTCCAAATTCCCATAGGTATACCTATGGGTACTTTAATTTTAACTCAAATCAGTAAGCCTCAGCTTATAACCAGATGGAAGACTTACATCCCCAAACTTGGAGCAAAGATGTAGTCCCCCTAAAGATCTAAAGTTTCTTCCAAAGATGTTATTAGCAAGGCAATGAAAGTTGAGACAATTAAAACAAATTCTCCTGAAAGCCAGCACATTTGGACAAATGGTTTGGACTTCCAGCTGGACTCTCAGCTGGCTGCCTATTTTAAGCTTAACAATTTATTCCCTCTAGGATGGCAGAAGCTACAGAATAAATTGATTGATTACAAAGTTGAGATTAAAGAAATAAAACAAGATGAAAGGAGAATCTTGTTATGATTTTCCTTTATGATGAGCCATACAAAGAGATAGAGACAACAAAAGAAAGATCATCCGTGGGAAACTGAAAATCAGTAACCAATAGGTACCTAAAACAAATCCATAAGAATCACAAATTCAAAGAACTAATTTTATTCACTTTACAAATATCTTTTCTCTTGTCAATACAAACCTGGAAAGCAAAGGGTAAGAAAACATTTTTATCTTTGTTTCTTTCTATCTACAAATACTTAGCATAGTGCTAATACCACAGATAGAATTCTAGGAGAAGCTTAGTCTGATAAGAAATCTTATATTTTTCTTTTGGCTTCTGCCACCTCTCCTAGAATTCCATCTGTAGGTCCTGGCATGAGTGTAGTGTCTATGTTGGTTGCTTCACAGTCACCAAATTATAGGGGAGAAAATTTAATTTCTTTTCTTTTCTTCACAGATTTTTAGTTGGGACACTACCCTGAAGATTACAAAAGATTAACAAGAGAAAACCAGTAGGAATTTATTGATGCATGCTGAATCCATCACTTGGTAGAAGCCTCAGTTCAAAAGTATTTCTTATTTAAGGCAGTGACTCAGGGTCTTGCTTAAATAGTACTTTAGCAAAGAGCCATAAATGTTATAGTGACAAGACAAATAAGAAAGCATCTTCAAGCTTTCCAAAGGCAGGAAAATATGGGAAGGTATATTTATGAGAAGTAAAGTCTGCTCCCAGATCCTCCGGAACTGCTTTCTCAGAGTTGATAAGCAAGAGTTGTAAAGAGGCTATCTTTAGGTGATAAAAGACAGGAGAGTAGGAATACCTTTTATCTTTGTAAATTGCTGTCCTGCTGTCAGGCAAGCAGAGGGATGGGCAGAGCATCCCTCTGTGTCTTCGACCTTCTTCAGCTCAACAATCTCCAGTATTTTAGAGAGGAATATTTTGTTTTCCTTTAAAAGGGTGTTGGATTTTATCAAATGTGTTTTCTGCATAAATTGAGATAACCATGTAAGATTTCTGGCTCGGCACCTTTGGCTCAAGCGGCTATGGCACCAGCCACATACACCTGAGCTGGCGGGTTCGAATCCAGCCTGGGCCTGCCAAACAATAATGACGGCTGCAACTAAAAAATAGCAGGGCATTGTGGTGGGTGCCTGTGGTCCCAGCTACTTGGGAGGTGGAGGCAAGAGAATCACTTAAGCCCAGGAGTTGGAGGTTGCTGTGAGCTGTAATACCACAGCACTCTACCCAGGGTGACAGCTTGAGGCTCTGTCTCAAAAAAAAAAAAAAAAAAAAAAAAAAATTCCTCTTCATTCAATTAATGTAATATTAATTGTAGTATTAAATGTTAGCTTTGCACAGTGGCAGTATCATAGCCAATGAGGTTTATCCAAGGTGCAATTATTGCTAATTAAATGTAGTATTAATTAATTAATATATTGATTGATTTTGGTATTTTGTTTTTTCTATTTTTATTTTTTCTGCTTGTTGGATAATGCTTTCATAAAACGAGGTTTACATCACCACAATTAAAAAATGGTCACATTCACAGAAGAACACTAGCCTTTCTGGCTGAGGGGTAGGGAAACTAGAAGGAGTGTGGGAAACAGGTGGGTGGGACTGGGGACACCAACCTGTGAGCAGGAAGAGGGTCTGGCAGGTGCATGCCCCTACTTCCTGTGGTAGCACCCTCAGTGACCCTCAAAAATGGGGGCCATAAATTACATGGATTCAGATTTCTTTCATTCTAAGTTTAAATTTAACCTCAAACTTTGTCCCAGCACCAACAGAGCAGCACAGGGATTTCCAATCAACAGCAAATGGATCATGCCTTTCTGGATACATGTGCCTGGTGCTGGGCAGTCTCTGTGCACACCCCACAGGCACTGTCCCCCTGTGGGGACAGGTGACCCTTCATGAACACCACCTGGCAGAGGCACCACTCCAGGGGCTGAGTCCCTGAAGAGCAACTGGTGCCCTTCACCTTCAATGACATTTACATACAACTAGGCATAAATAAAACTTTCCATAATTTATGCTTACATCTAGGCAGGAAGACATGGCTCACGCAGCAGATCATCTAATGACACAAGTATAGTGGCTGTGCCTGGTTCTTGATTTAATTGAGTTCTAAGTGTAACACAGAACATAATGGAGAAGGTACACCCATAAATTGAAAGTCAAAACTCACAATATATTTACTGTTGGAATATAGTGATGCTCATTGCACCCTTCCCTTATTTAATTTAATTAAACCCTCAAAAAATGAAATACGCCAACTGCAAGCGTTTGATATAAAAGTTTCTAGGCTGGGTGGCACCTGTGGCTTGGGGAAGTGGGGCACCGGCCCCATGTGCTGGAGGTGGTAGGTTCGGACCCAGCCCCGGCCAATGACTGCAAAGAAAAAAAAAAAGTTTCTAGGCTGGGTGCAGTGGCTCACACCTGTAATCCTAGCACTCTGAGAGGTTGAGGTAGGTGGATTGCCTGACCTCATGAGTTCGAGACCAGCCTGAGCCAGTGCAAGACCTCATCTCTAAAAATAGCCTGGCTTTGTGGCGGGTGCCTGTAGTCCCAGCTACTTGGAAGGCTGAGGAAAGAGTATCACTTCAGCCCAAGAGGTTTAGGTTGCTGTGAGCTATGATGCCATTGGACTCTACCGAGGGTGACAAAGTGAGACTCTGTCTCAAAAAAAAAAAAAAGTTTGTGAACATGCAACCACACGAAAATGAAGGAAAGGAGATAACTGATGGGAGAAAAGATGAAAAGAAAAAGGAGGCAGGAGAATGCTCAAGTCAATCTTCACTTTGGCATTTGACCTGGTGGCAGCTCTATACCACCCAAGGATGTAGAATTGTACACTTCACTGCTTACAGGCTAGCAGTGCCCAGAAGTGTACATTACAAGAGGTATGGCTCCCCAAAGTAGAATCACAAGACATAAAAAGGGTGAATATAGGTACTGTGCCATTTAAACAGCTATAAAATTGGGTTTGACTACATCTCACATATTAGAGCCTTTAATATTGCATGCATAATTTATATTTAAATTATTCAATGATATATCTAAAGTATCAAAAGTACAACTAACTCTGAGCCATATGATGTGTTATTTAAATGACACCAGGATTGAATTACATTTTATTCTAGTTCGGAAGCAGAGAAAACATTGACGGGAGCCATTATAATGTGAGTTTTTTTTTTTTTTTTTTTTTTTGTTTAGCAGGCCTGGGCCGGGTTTGAACCCACCAGCCCTGGAGCATGTGGCTGGCACCCTAACCACTGAACTATGGGTGCCCAGACATAATGTGGGTTTTCTTTGAATCACTTAAACATCGCCGTGAAAGAGCAAACCAAGTCTAATTTTACCATAACTAGTTTCATGCAGGCAGAATTTTCACTTCATTAAATGTTGTCTTATTATAGATATAAAAGTACTGATTTAAAATGATATATAAGTCTGATATGTCAAGTTTCCCTTCTTTGTATAAAATAAAATTGCCTGTAAGAACTTTGCTTATCTTTATGTGGTTAAGGATTTGTTTAAATACATATTTAAAATGACAGTCATCAACTACTTTTGTAACAAAAGAAAGGAATTTTCTGTGAACAGGAAACATTATTTTGAGGTGAGCAATTTTGACTTGAGAGCTCAGAGACCATCCCTACTGCAAAGCACAGAAGGCATTGCACATTATTCCAGGTCTATTTCTTCCTGTTTCCCAGAGAAAATGAAAGCTCTCTAAGTGGAGCTCAGAGACCATCACAGGGTCCCAGCTTGGCACTGCTCACCATCCCTGTGAGCGCTGTGTCCAGATCATGTAGGAACTGTCCACGTCTGGGAACAGCTCTTCTGTGGAGCCAGGGCTTCTGGTTGCCAGTGTTTCAAAGATTTGATCTAGTAACTTCTGAAAGCTTCCTTTATTTCCACAAGGGCTTTATATTCCCCAGACTCTGTCCTGCAGGTTCCTTGGTACCTGTGCTAGGGTAACCTCAGAAAGTTCAAAAACAGGGCCCAGGAGCAGGGCACACCCGGAGCTGCTCCCGTGTGGAGCGGCACAGGATGTCTGTGGAGACCAGCGGTTGAAGGGAGTCTGCCCTATACCCTGGGGCAGCCATGAGTGGCGTAGCTTCCTGGGTCATTTCCTCCTGGGTCTGCCAGATAGTGTAGGCTACAAGGACTGGGTTGCACAGTTTGGGTTCCATCAGCATGTGGCAGAGACACAGCTTCACCAGGGACATGTCCAGGAACAAATGCCACACTGCAGGCAGTAGGAGGGCATAGCCTTAAAGCTAGCCCCCCAGGTCTTCCTTGTGGTCAGCACCTTCCTCTTCAATCCTCATGCAAACAGGGTGTCCACTGCGGAAGTTAATAGCCCGGGAAGTGGGGGTCCTCATCTTAAAATATTTCCCCAGGCCAATATCTTCAAGCGTTTTCCCCAAACTCTCTTCTAGTATTTTTTTATTTTTTATTTTTTTTACAGTTGTTATCTATATAGTTTATGTGTTTCTGAAGAGTTGTTGAAAGACAATCCCAAATTATAACTTAACCTGATTTAGGTAGTAAATAATTCAAAAGTTTAATTTGCCATTTCTTGACATATTGACTTTTAAAAGCATGACCTTATAGATTGTGTATAAAATAAGAGAAATGTTAAATATTCTTTATTTGACATTACACATAAACCACACTAAAATGCCTTTCAATAAATAAAAGGCAGCATTTTAGTAGACCCAGGGAAATTAGAATAGCATAATAAAGATCAAAAGTACAAAGTAAACATTGCTACCTTCTTTCCAGCCCTCACCTTTAACAGGCTAATGAACACCAATTAAAACATCAGTGAGTCATGCTTGGTTCTGAGACAGTGAGGGGATTTCCCCAGTATTTAAATATATTCACATAATCAGTTATATAAAGCTAAATATAAAACCAATCTTCAATAGGCTTTGGGATGGCAATTTACTACCTTTGTGAAAAGGTAAACATCACTAATTAAATCTGAACATATCTTTAGAAATGGAAAACAGTGATAGCATTTACAGAACTGGAATCACTATCAAAATCCAAAAAAACTGATCATATTCATTTAACCACAAGCCATTCTTAGTTAAACCAAGACTGTCCAACAAAAATATTCTGTCACTCATTCATGATATGAATTCTGGTAAATGAGACCAATCAAATTATGGTACAGATAAAAAAAAAAAAAAAAGCCGTGAGATATTTCTCTTTTGTAATAAATAAGGCAATGCCCAACTATTAATATTACTCATTTGCAGCTTTTTTGAGATAAGCTATCAAGTCTGCCCTTTCTCCCTTCTTCTTAATGCCAGTGAAGATCATTTTTGTTCCAAGGATGTACTTCTTGGGATTCTCCAAGGTCCATCAGTGTATCCTCTCCCCAGGTTATGCCTTTGTTCTTATTGGCGTCTGTGTAAGAGAAGCCAGCAGCCTGACCTGTCTTCCTCCCAAAGAGACCATGGAGATTTGGCCTAGTCTTGTGCTTGCCTCCTTTTTCCACAGTATGGCACTGGGCACACTTCTGAACAAAAATATTCTTGCCTTTCTCAATATCACCCATATTTAATTCTCTCTTTGGTTGCTGACAGTACCAAAGTTCAGAGCTGGAAGCCAGATGTCCCGCTCTCTCTTCTAATATTTTTTTATAGTTTCATGTCTTAAGTTTAAATCTTTTATCCAGTGAGAATCAATTTTTATTAGTGGTGAAAGGTGAGGGTCCAGTTTCAGTCTTCTACAGGTTGCCAGCCAATTCACCCAGCACCATTTGTTAAATCTTTCCCCCAATTTATGTTTTTGATAGGCTTAACAAAGATCAAATGATGATAAGTGGCAGGATTAGTCTCTTGGTTCTCTATTCTGTTCCATACATCTACCTCTATGTATTTTTGTGCCAGTACCATGCTGTTTTGATCACCATAAATTTGTAGTATAACTTGAAATCTGGTAAAGTGATGCCTCCTGATTTATTTTTATTTCTACGTAATGTATTGGCTATTTGAGGTTATTTTTCTGATTCCATATGAAATACAGTACTATTTTTTCAAGTTCTTTAAAGTATGATATTGGTGCTTTGATAGGGATTGCATTAAATCCTTTGATTACTTTGGGTAGTATGGACATTTTAACAATGTTGATTCTTCCCAGCCATGAGCATGGTATGTTCTTCCATTTGTTGACATCTTTTCTCAGGGTTTCATAATTCTCATTATAGAGATCTTTCACTTCTTATGTTAGATTAATTCCCAAGTATTTCATCTTCTTTGGCACTACTGTAAAAGGAAGAGAGTCCTTGACTATATTTTTGGCTAGGATATTGTTGGCATATATAGAAGCTACTGATTTGTAAGTATTGATTTTGTATCCTGTGACACTGCTATATATATCCTTGATCACTTCTAAGACCTTTGTAGTTGAGTCCCTGGAGTTGTCCAGGTATAAGATCATGTCATCCATGAAGAGTGAGGATTTAACCTCCTCTGACCCCATTTGAATACTCTTGATCCTTATCTTTTGCCTGATTGTGATGGCTAGGACTTTCATTAATATGTTGAGTAGCAGTGGTGACAATGGGCATCCTTGTCTAGTTCCAGATCTGAGTGGACATGTTTTCAATTTTACTCGATTCAATATGAAATTGGCTGTGGGTTTGCTGTAGATGGCCTCTATCAGTTTAAGAAATGTCCCATCTAAGCCTATTTTCTTAAGGGTTTTAATCATGAAAGGATGCTGGATATTATCAAAAACGTTTTCTGCATCAATTGATAGAATCATACAGACTTTGTTTCTTATTTTTTTTATGTGGTGTATTATATTTATAGATTTACTTATGTTGGACCAACCTTGTAACCCTGCAATAAAACCAACTTGATTGTGGAGTATAATTTTTCTTTTTTATGTATCATTGAATTCTGTTTACTAGGATCTTATTGAATATTTTTGCATTGATATTCATTAATGATATTGGTCTACAATTTTCTTTCTTTGTTGGGTCCTTTCCTGGTTTGGGGATCAGGGTGATATTTGCTTCATAGAATGTGTTGGGAAATAGTCCTTCTTTTTCTATGTTTTGGAAAAGGTTGTATAATATAGGTTCTAGTCCCTCTTTTTTTTCTGAGACAGAGCCTCAAGCTGTCACCCTGGGTAGAGTGCCCTGACATTATAGCTCACAGCAACCTCCAACTCCTGGGCTCAAGTGATTATCCTGCCTCTGCCTCCCAAGTAGCTGGAACTACAGGTGCCTGCCACATGCCTGGCTATTTTTTTGGTTGCAGCCATCATTGTTGTTTGGCAGGCCCAGGCTGGAATCAAACCTGCCAGCTCAGGTGTATGTGGCTGGCACCTTAGCTGCTTGAGCTACAGGTGCCCAGCCAGGTTCTAGTTCCTCTTTAAAGGTTTGGTAGAATTCTGATGTGAAGCCATCTTGTCCCAGACTTTTGGTTTTTGGGAGATTTGGCACAGTTGATGCTATTTCAGTGATTGATATAGGTGTATTCAAAATTTCTAATTCTTTCTGATTGAGTTTAGGAAGGTGGTGTGCTTCCAGGTATTGGTCTATTTCCTTCAGATTTTCATATTTCTGAGAATAGAGTTTTTTGTAGTAACCACAAAGGCTTTTTTTAAATTTCTGAGGTGTCTGTTATTATTTCTCGTTTATAATTTCTTTTTTAAAATTTATTATCAAATTATAGCTGTGTACATTAATGCAATCATGGGGTCCACACACTGATTTTATATACCATTTGACATATTTTCATCACACTGGTTAATATAGCCTTCATGGCATTTTCTTAGTTATTGTGTTAAGACATTTATATTTTACATTTAC
>CAUYPK010130832.1:0-23507 GCA_963574355.1 Loris lydekkerianus | reverse complement strand
GGGCTGTGCCACACATTTTCCAACCCCTTATATACCCAAATTTTTGTCATAAAGCCCCGGGGTTCAGGGCCCCCCCCCCCCCCCCCAGACTCAACGCCCTTAGATAAGTCCTTTGTCTTCAGACCTAGGCACTCAGGACAGCAAACCCAGTGCTCTGTGCCTCTTACTTAGCTGGGAGAGAAAATAAGCCCATGTGTCCGTGTGTGATCAGGAGTCAGACCAGCATGGGCTTGGCATTCAGCTACACTACCAAATAGCACCATCTTGGAACAGTGATTTATGTTCTCTAAACCTCCATTTCCTCGTCTATAAAATGAGGAATGTGTAACTCACAGGGTTATTGAAAGGATTAAATTAGATAATAACTGAATGTTACTCAGTGGTAGTTATTGGCAGCAGTAAATGAAAGAAACACAAGAATCTGGGGAGGTTCCATGAACTCTACTGCCAGATCCATTGGAAAGGGCATGACCCAGATGAGAGGAAGTGGAAACTTCCTCCCATAGTCAGATTGCTGCCCAATATGGTAAGATCTTCAGCCCACTGAAGCTGGGAGACCCAAGTGGCCTGGGACATCGGCCTGAGAAAGGGATCTGAAGAGCTCAGAGTGTTTCGCAGTTTCATCCCCCTCTGGGAGGACCACTTCTCAAGCACTTCTTGGTTTTACTTCCAACTCCACAAACTCCTTCCTCTCTTGCTATAGGTCTCCCTGCCTAGTGGAAGAGTGAAGTTAAATGATTAGCCTAAAGAATTATACAAAGAAAAAACAAAGAGAGATTATGCATTTGAAAAGGTAAGAATCCTATTATAAAGCTATAATGAAAGCAATAAAAGATAAATAGATAAGAGAAAAGCAAGAACTGCTATGGTTTGAATATTTGTTCTCTTTAAAACTCAAGTCAAAACTTAATCCCCAAAGTGGCAGAATTAAAGTGAGGCCTTTAAGGGTGATTAGGTCATGAGGACTCAGTCATCATGAATGGATTAATCCATTCATAGATTAGTGCATTAATGGATCACTGGGTTAATGGATTCATGGGTTATCATGAGAGTGGGGCTGTGGCTTTATAAGAAGAGAAAGAGAGATCTGAGCTAGCACACTCAGCTCTAGAATATACTACACAGGAATGAACCCTCACAAAATCTATGGACTTGGGTTGATAATGAAATATAATGCAAATTCATCGATTGTAGCAAATGCACCACTCTGGTGGGTTGATAATGGGCAAGGCTGTGCACGTCAGAGGGGCATTGGAAAATTTCTGTGCCTTTCTCTTAGATTTCTGTGAATCTAAAACTACTCTAAAAAATTAAATTTTCAAAAAAATAAGTGTAAATGCTTGATCATGTATTAACTAATAAGCATGACCTCATGACCCATAAGGCACCAGAGCTTGGAAGAGAATTTGTCATCCCATATTTGCCTGTGGGTACATTACCTGATGGTGATTAGTCTGGTACCTGAAAGAGTCTTAGTAAGGTGGGAAAACAAAAAACAAAAACCATGCTTTGTGCAAGGGGGAGCTGCCACCAGGGGAGGAACAGCAGAGGGAAGCTGAGGCATGGAAATGGGCTGGGCTGTGCTGGAAAGTGGACAGGGAGCCCTATGACCTCTATCCTTGGCCAGCAAGACTGACCCTACTCTGCTCTGCTCAGGAGGCACCCCAGGGTTCCTGTTGAACAAAGCTCAGGGGATAAGCTTCATCTCAGACAGTCCATAGTCACTCATGGCAAGTTTAGCCTCTGAACCCGGATGATTTATTCTCCATGGTCCAAGGGAGATGGAACACTAACATTGCCAAGGAGTCTTGGCTTTAAATGAATTTTATTTTGGGCTTGCCAGCATTGAGATATCCTGTCTGCTGCCTACAACTCTATACCTCACCTGTGGTGACAGAAGGGCTGCATGTTGTCTGCAGGAGAAGCTCCACCCAGGGATAACTGCTTGACCGTGATGGTAATATTAATAATATCCACAGTCCTGTGGCAGTAGACTGTCAGGGATGACAGTGCACAAATGAGAACCTTGCTCACCTGCAAGCTTAGCTCACCCGTGGCTATACAATTAGGTTCTTGAACCTAGAAAAATTTCTCCATACCTCACTGCTGAGTATCATTATGGTTACTTTGGAGGTACTCCTCTTGGGAAGCTGTGCACTGATGCCAGTGCCTAGTCCACTCTTCAAAATAATTTTGGAATCTTTTTTTGGTATGACCATTGGCTTTCATTGTACAAAGTATGACAATGAAGTTCGTAAACTCATCCTAGATAAAGTGCCTCATACCTCATTGCTGAGTGTCACTACATTCACCTTTGAAGTACTCCCCTTGGCCATATGGTGACTGTAGTGTTATTCAACAATGGGCTATGTGGCACTTTATCTGATATGAGTTCACAAACTTAATTGTCTGACCAGTATAGCATCCAGTCATCACACTGAACAATTTCTTCTCATAGACAACTAGAACCAAAACCCCTTAAGAAAACGAGCAGAAATTTCAGCCTATTACAGTGTGAAATTTAGTAATACTGATACATTACCAAGTTATTTTTAATAACACTAAATAATAATCTAATTCTAGAACATTTCCATAACCCCCCCATCCCCAAAATTATGCTCATCACCAGCCCCAAACACCTCCACCCAAAGCAACTAGTAATCTATTTTCTGTCTTTATAGATTTGCCTGTTATGGACATTGTATAAAAGAAAAAAAAAATCACATACACATATATGGGGCATTTGGTGTCCAGTGTCATTCACTTTTTTCATATTATTTAAGGTTCATCTGTAGTGTATCAGTAATTCATTCCTTTTTATTGCAAAGTAATATTCTGTTTTATGACTATAACGCATTTTGTTGATTCATTTGTCAGTGGATGGACTCTTAGGTTGTTTTCACTTTAGGGATAGCATGAACAATTCTGCTATGAACATTCCCATGCAAGTTTTTGTTCAGAATATATCTTAAAATCATCTTGGTTATCTATCCAATAGTAGAAATGCTGCATCATATGGTAACTCTACTTTAACTTTTTGAGGAACTGAAAAAATTGTTTTCCAAAAAGGCTGCACCAGGGTTGGTACCTTCCCATTAGCAACACGGGAGGATTTCAACTTCTCCATGTCCTTACCAACACTTGTTATTGTCTGTCTTTTTATCACCAGCATTCTTGTGAGTGTAAAATGGTTTTGATTTGCAGTTACCTAATGAGGTTGAGCTTCCCTGCATGTGCTTATTGACTATGTTTATTTAAATTCTTGGCCCATTTTTAAATTGGGTAATTTGTCTGGATGCTACACCATTATCAGATATATGACTTACAGGTACTTTCTCTCATGTGACTTACCTTTTCACTTTCTTGAGGATGTCCTGTGATGCATGCATTTTTAATTTTGATGATGTCCAAATTATCAAATTTGGTGGATGTCTGAAACCTCAGCTGGTACTTAACTCTGCATACACTCTGTGTTTTCTTGAACGTACATTCCTAGCATAAAGTTTAATTTATAAATTAGGCACAATGATTAACAGCAGTAACAAATAATAAAATAGAACAATTCTAAAAATATGTTGTAATAAAAGTTATACGACTATAGTCTCTCTCTCTCAAATATCCTATGGTATAGAACTCATCTATTTTCTGACTTTGAATAATTGGAACTGCAAAAAGTGAAACTGTGTAGAATGAGAAGCTATTGTAATCAATTTTTGCTATTGATCTTGTGTCCAGAAACATTAACAAAACTTTTTTTCTAGTACTTTTAATAGTTTCTCTATTAGGATTTCCTATATACAACATTGTGACATCTCCTAATGGAGACAGTTTCAATTACTCTGCACATGTGGATCCCTTTTCTTTCTTTTTCTTGCCTAACTGCAACCCTGCTAGAACTTCCAGGGCAATGTTGAATAGAGGTGACAAGACATCCTGACGTTTCTGATCTTAGGAGAAAATCATCCAGTATTTTACAAGTATGATGGAACTGTGCAGGTTTTTGATGCCATTTATCAAGTTGTATGGCAGACTTTTTACGTGTTCTCACTACTAATTAGTTTTCATTTTTTAGTCCTCCCATACCTCAAGGGCTGTTTGAAGCTGTCTTTGTGTCATCACCGTTCCAGAGGATAACTTTCCCAATTACGTCTATATAATATATTCAAACCTAAATAATAGCATCTTAGCATTTAATAGACTCAAAGACGAATAGATACCTTGGTACAGTTGAGATAGTTTGGACCAGATACCAGAAAATCTACCTCTTTCTTTGCTTGACAAAAGCATTTTGCCCACCTTAGCCTTCATTTCTCCCTCCATAACATGGGAAACATTGCATTTGCTTTCAATTTCTAATCAAATCAAATAAGAATATCAAATAAGAATAATGAATGTAAAAATGCCTGGCAAGCTTTCAAGAGCCATGCACCTCTGAAGAGGAGGATGTGGATGACGAAGATGTATCAGGTGGCAACACAGAGGTCCGTTTAACCTTCAGCCGCATGACCAAATGAGCTGGAGCTGGATTTCTGACTTTCATTTTCTGGGTGCAAAATACATGCGATCAATGGTTCCGTAAACTGAACTGGGACATCAGGTAAGAAAAAGTGTGCCTAGAATGAGCAGTGTGCTCTGAGGCAGAGGAGAGCAGGCAAAGACAACAATGTGAGGAGATGGAGGGGAGGTATCCACAGGCCTGCTCCCCTTCACAACCGCAGGAGAAAGCAGCACCTATCAGAGCCCCATGGAGCCTGTGCCCCCTCTCCTCCAGGGCTGGGTGCAGGGGCTTCACTATAGTGAAGCTGTGTGTTGAAAGTGAAAGCACTTTTTTCTTCACGACAGAGAAACACAGGGTGCCTGGCTCAGAGCACTGAGAGAGGTGAAGAGAGCCAGTGGCCAGCCCCTCCCAGCCAGGGTGACCTCAGCTGCTCAGCCTGCCAAGCCTGCTGACTTCACAAGACCTAAGTTCACCAAAGGCTTTATTAAACTCAGCTTTTACTGGAATAAAACCCTTTCTTTGGAGTGATTATCCATGATGAGACCCAAATGTAACTTTTTATATTAAGTGATTTGATGCTGAAGTGATAAACTCAAGTTATAATTGAAAAAACATTTTAAAAGAGGGAATCTAGAAGTTGCTGAGGCATGTCACTGTAATTACAGCGCTCACAGCTGCCTCATTTAAAAAATGGAGCCAGGGGACCTCTTAAAATCATGACCAGAAGTAAAATGGCCATAGGTCTTGGCACGATAATAGCAAAAGGCTTCAGAAAATACAGAAACTTGCTTTTCCTTGCCTGTCATTCCAGGATACACCAGGACTGGGCCAGCAATGTCCTTTGTGTCAGAATTAGGGACAAGGGCACGGATGGGACACATGTTGGATATTGTTCTCACTCTGGACCTTATCAAATGCAGTCCAAAGCAAAGTGCCTCTTTGTGTCTTTGAGTGTATAACTGAGTAAGCACCCAGAGGTACATGTTGACTTGGGCATCTGAGTTATAGGAGCAATCTTGCTGGAGTAGATGTCTTTGTTTAGCAAAATATCTTGCAATCTGAATGATGAGATAAAGTTTGGAAAGAGAAAACCAAAGAGATAGCTAAAAACACACTGAGAACTACCAAGGAATGTGGGTGTCCAGGGGCCAGAGATGACAGATGGAGAAGGGGACAGGTACATGGACCACTTAGGAGAAATGGACTCAGTGAGAAATTCCCAGAAACACAGGATGGCTGAATTCTTTGGAAAAGGACCTTGTATAGATTCAGTTTTATTTGTTGGCTACAAGTTACAGGCATTTCACCATTTCCCCTCCCCCACAGGGCCTAAGAAGTTGCTAGACCCCACTTCCTTTTGAGGGGGTGTCTAAAACGTGTGGAGCAGTAAAGAAAGGGATGGTCTCTGCCTCCATTTCATTACAGCATCACGGTTCCAAGGAGCAATGTCCAGAGAAGGGGTCAGGAGTCCTGAAGGGCTTTGTGGTCCCCAGCAGCAAAGCCTGAGGGGCCTCAGTCAATGGGCAGGGCTGAGCCTGGAGGCTGGGGCCTGAGCCAGTGGGTGGGGCCATGGTCAGTGGGCGGGGCCAGGCCAGGGCCAGAGGAAGGAGCAGCTGCCAAGTGACTGATTAAGCAGCTGTTCTCAACCTGTGGGTTGCAACCCCTTTGGACTGTATTAAAGGTTCACGGCATTAGGAAGGCTGAGAACCACTGGCTAGAGGGAGTCTTAAGACCAATTTTGTCTCAATACAAAAAGAAGGTGATTACGAGGAAGTGAATGGGACAGAGGATCCCTATGTAAGTACACCCTCCTTTTGAGTCTGGAGTCAGATATCCTAAGGCAGTTAGGGTAGCGGTCAGAAGGAGGAGGCCACCAGGATAAGAAAGCTACAAGAAGGTGAATATCCTTAGCTAAGATAAATATAACCAATGGGGAATCTGTAGTTATTTTGCTGTAGCCATTAATATCTTCATCTAAGGTAAAATTCCTTTAATTGGAGCATATGCACAGTTGAGGTGATGATCTCTCTAAATGAAGTATCTTCACTGGCCTGATAAAAAAAATATGACCACCAACACCATGGCAATTCTAGAAGAGACCCTAGAAGGTCAAGGGAGGTAAAGGTTTCTGTCCTAGAAACTTCTCCACCCTTTGCGCAGAAAATTCATGACGATTCCACCCCCAGTTTGGCATAGTATCAGGGATTAGCATAAAAGGACAGACCCCAGACCCTGGGGTGGTCCTGATCCTTCACTCTTTTGCATTTTCTTGAAAGTGTACCCTACTTTCAATAAATATTTCTGCTTTTGCCTACACTGGTGTCTTTTCTTTCTCTTGTTAGTGACACTGAGTTTGAAGTCCTTCCTGTGGGGAAGTGAAGAACCTCTCTGTCATTGTGGGCAGTGGCTGGAGCTTGGTCTCACTTTCCTTGGTGTCATCAGAGCAAGGAAGGTAGAAAGGTCATTGAAAGTAAGAGCAGAAATCTGGGGAAACTAATGCCAGTTGTTTAATGATGGAGAGGCTGCAGGTAGCACTCAGCACTGCTCGACTTCCAAGGTGGCAGAAATTGAGCATGAGCCCTACTCTGTCACCTTGGAGCTGGGTAATCTCAAGTACAACAGACATTCACTGAATTCCAATCTCTTTACTTGAAAAATGGAGATAAGAATAATGATTTCACTGGTAATCCTGCCCCCTCTTTGGTTTCCAAGAGGGAGAAGTCAGCTCCCTGCTTCAGTCTGGCCACGAGTATTGTGAGATCAGGTTGATGGACTCAGGGGGGCTCCTGCCCACTGGACTCCTGGGTGCCTCTCTAGTGCCTTTTCCTCCTAGACTGGTCCCTCCTCACTCACCCCCTGCTGTGCCCCCACCCCCACCCCTTGCAGACCAGGAAGTCCAGGATAGCTCAGAAGTGAATCCGTGGTGGAGGCTGACACCAACAGGGCACAGTCTGCCCTTGTTTTGCACAACATGTTTGGAAACATAGGAAGCAAATTGTGGTGGGGGGATGTTGAGATATAAGGGACCCTTTTCTGTAGGAAAAAGACACAGCAGGGAACAATGACTATGTCCTAGAATGAGTAAAAGGAGTTTCTGGTATTTACCCTGGACTCCCACCGTTCCTGGTTTTATTGGGCCAGGGTGGAACAAAACCATTCCTTCTTTCAAAGATGTTCTCTCTCTTTCAGAGTGCAAAAGGACCACATATCTGGGTTAGCCAAGTCCTCATGACAAGACGTTTTCCCTATCCAGTACACCTTCTAGAACCCAAATGTTACCTCATCAGCCTTCCATTAAAACCTTTTTGGGAATCATTTCACAGCTTGACAACCATCTCCTCAGCTGGGTTCTAGACCTTCTCTGTCTGCCCTCTCCTGTCTCTTCCTCCTTCCTTCTACCCCAGGCCTCGTAAGGATGGCTCAGGCTTCCTGAAGGGGCCACAAGCTGAAATGCAGCTCTCTGGGCTTTCTGCCTGCCTGGGAGACTGGGAGTTGTCTTTGGAGACTACTTTTGAAAGTCACCTCCTCAAGGTAACTTCGTTGTTTCCTTTCAGCTGTGAGAAGTTTCCTCTTCTGACTCCCACAAGCCTCTTCTCATGCTGTTCACTATTGGGCTTTATTTTTTTTCTATGCTACCTCCAGATTATAAGGGCCTGGAAGACAGTTGCTTGCCGGAGGCATCTGGGGCAGGGAAACAGTTTGCTGAGTGAGCAACTCTTTGCTCTTGTTGCTGTTTGGGGGCCATCAGTGTTTACTGTCTTTACCATTTGCCAGGCACTTTGCCGAGCATTTTACGTGCATTTTCTCATTTTGTACTTGTAACAAATCTATCTACCCCCAATTTAAATCCAAGAAACCTGAGGCTTAGATAAAGTAATTGGCCTCAACTCAAACAGCCAGTAAGTGGCAGAGCCAAAACTCTGAGTAGATTCATCAGTCCCCCCTCCAGAGGTGTTTTACTGTTGGAGAAGAATCTGAAATGGTTTCAAGCAGATTTTAGGGACTAAATTAAGTGAGACTGTTTGTGTATGCTTATTGCTGTGCAACTTTGAACCCGGGCCTCACTTTCTTCTATCTCTAAAGCGGAGATAGCAATTGTTTAAAAATAAAGCTTTTATGTGGACTAAATACGCCACCATCAGTAGGTCCTTAACAACCCCCTGGTTAGCGCTCAGACTAGAGTGCAGCCAGCCAGGCACCACCCTCCCAGGGCCCCACTTTTGGGGGGGACATACTCTCAAGAGCCAACCCTGCACCCACCCAACTCTGAGCAGGAGTACCTTTCTAAGTGACCTCCCTCACATGGCCCCAGAGCTGCCCTTGGCATTGGCAGGAGAGGAAAATCATTCTTAATTTTTCCTTTCTTACTTCTCCCTAATCAAGCCGAGTTGTCTTGAGCATGAAACTGGACCATTCTTTCTATTTTTTTTTTTTTTTTTTTATTAAATCATAGCTGCATACGTTAATGCATTTATGGGGTACAATGTGCTGGTTTATATACAATTTGGAATGCTTACATCGAACTGGTTAACATAGCCTTCACCTCACTTTCTTAATTATTATGTTAAGACATTTATACTCTACACTTATGGAGACTTTACCTCTTTTATGCTTACATGGATGGAGCTGGAACATATGCTTCTTAGTAAAATATCTCAAGAATGGAAGAAAAAGTATCCCATGTACTCAGTTCTACCATGAAACTAATATATAATCACCTGCACTTCCATATGAAAGATATAACACAACTACGGCCCAAGATGAAGGGGAAGAGGAGGAGGAGGATGAGTGGAGGGAGGGTAATTGGTAGGACCACCCCTCTGGCGCATTTTGAACCATCCCTTCTATGTGAGAAGTCCTTTCCACAAATCACCTCTTTTCTTGTAGTCATGATACCTCAGTATTCTTATTGTTTTAATTTGGAGCACCCCCCCCCCATACACACACACATACCCACCCATACCCAAGAATTACCTTCATGCGATTTCCATGAAGTGTTGGTCTTTTACTACAGCTGTAGGTATCTAATTTTTTCTAGTAGCCCAAAGGGCATCCTCATACTAATGCAGCCTCAGGCGGTCTCTCCAGGGTTTTCCTCTTCTGGAGCATCAGAGCATGGGCAGCTCTCTCCGGTCAGCCTTGGGGTCATTACCAAGGTTCAGCAGGACATTGTGCTTGTTCTCTTGGCCCTGGGCTGGACCCCCAAGGTCTTTGACTCTTTTCTAATTGTTGAACAGGAAAGTAACTCTTGGGCCACTTCTGATCAGCCAGCCACTGACTGTTGTAAAATTGCTTAATGACACTTGGGTTCTTTGGGAGTTGTTGAAGTGTAGAGCCTATAATGAAGCAGTCCTGCCCGGTGGAGGAGAAGGCTGGATGGGAAGGTCAACCATGCAAGTCCAAGGTGCCTCAGAGTTCAGCAGAGGAAGAACTCATGACCCCTCACTGGGGGTTCTGTGGGTTCATGAAGTAAATGTGAATATAGTTCTCAGGGTTTATTTTTTAATACTCAATCTTTTTATTTTGCATTTAAGTTTCTCTTTCTCTCCCTCTCATTCTTTGTAAATGGTTTATTTTTTTCTTAAAAGTTTCTGAAATGTACCTTGTGAAATAACCCTGGCAAAGGACTCAAGAAACTAAGTTATACAAATAAACTTTTTCTCTGTTTTTTTGAAAACATTTCCCCAGGTATCTCTTCTTTAGTTGCCTTCCTTATCTTGAAAAGCCAAAGAATGAAGGGGAGATCAAGTTCTACACGTGCCCTCCGCCCTCTGAGAGCGATATCACGTGAGCCACCAATGGGACACACGTCTGTCCTTCCCAAGGTTCTGGTAGCCTCATCAAGAATAGCAAAATAAGGAGCAGTGAAATTAATGTTCATAGCATATTGATTCAATTTAATATACTCCCAATATCATTTCCACACGTAATCTATATGTAAAAATTATGAATGAGATATCTTACATTTATGTGAAATCCAGTGTGTATTTCACACTTGCAGCAATCAGAATCCAGACCGTCCACATTGCAAGTACTGAGGAGTCACATGTGGCCAGAGGCTTCAATCCTGGACACTGGACTACACAGTTCTAGAGCCCATGCCTCCTCAGGTAGGAGCCTCACTCTGCAGCCTCTGGCCAGGGAATGTCAGGGGAGCAGGTACACCCAGCTCCCCTGCTACTAATGTTCATCTGAGCAAGTGTCCTGAGCACGCCAGACTTCAGGCTGTGTTATCTGTAAATGAGAGTACTATCCCTACCTCCCAGATGTGCGATGAGAACTAAGTGAATTGCTGAACCCAGAGTCACAGATGCATACCCAGTGAGCATTGGTTACTATCACCATTGTTAGTAGTAACACCGTAAGAGACATCAGTTATAGAACTGAGACAGTGGGTCTGCATTGTGAGTAATTACCTGCGAATGCTGTGAGATCATCCAGTCCCAGCTGTTCATTACATAAACTAGGAAGCCAGGGCCACAGAGCGGGACAGGGCACACTCCCCACGGGGAGCTTCCGCTCCCACTCAAGCTGCCTCCTCCTCAAGGACACGTTGAGGCCTCAGCCACTGCTTCGGTGCGCTTTCAAGTCTACATACCACGCACATTACACAGCTTGAAGAGGTGGGTGCTCAGTTGTACTAAAAACAAAAGGTGTAAGAGGGAATAATAGTGTGAGATCAGTGCAGGACAATTTATGATTAATTTCAGGAAGTCCTTGTTATGAATGCCATCTATTATTAGACTGAAATAAACTCTCCAGGGACTGAGGGAAACCCTATGACTGGCAACTTTGCAGCTGGGCAAGTACTACTAAACACAGGAGAGTAACAAGCACCTCCCTCTGCAGGGGATGCTCAGAGACAAGCCACAAGTCCCAGGCTGCTTTCTGAGTCGGGAGTGCATAGAGCAGATGTTTGCGCCAGAGCTGAGGGTGCCTCTCCATGCAGCAGTGGGACCTTAGACTCCAGCCTGGTCAGCGCACCAGGCTTAGAGACTAGAAGAGGCCATAAAGGGCGTTATATCAAAGCACACAGCAGGGCATGGCAGACTCTGAGGCAATTCCCAGGCTGCACATCTGGGAAATGTGGCAGACTTTGTGTCTCTGCAGTTCTATAGGGCATGTGACAGGGTGACATGATAATTTTTGATCAATTTAAAAGTGACAGGGCAAGATCCTTCCAGAAAGATCCTTGTAAAAGTCTTAGCAGTTGGTTGAGCACTCTTTGGCTAAGGGGAGTGGTGGACATCTACCCAAGGGAGTCTTCTGGGAGCTGCACAGCCTCTTTAAAGGACCGTGAAGACGGACAGTGGGATTTCATAAGCCCGAGGATGTGGAAAGGCTGCCTGTCGAACACTCTGGAAGGGGTTACAGATACACTGGATATATAAAAGCATCAACATCCCCTATGATCTGTCTAAGTGAGAATTATAGACACAATACAGCCAGGATGAAATTAAATATAGAAATGATGATGGTATACCCTTAGATAGAACAGCAATAATAGCAACCGCCTGGCGCATAGTAGCATTAAATGTTTACTGGCTGGATGCATAGATGTGATTAATTAGTAGAATATGTAAAAATAAATTAAAATTGAACATAAATTCAAAATGTACCAAAAATCTAAAGATTCTGGCACATCAACTGCTATGACCTCTGTCCTCATTCCAAGGCCAGCAGTTAAGACCCCACCTGCTGGGGTCATCTCTGTGCACTGGTCAGACCCTACCTACTGGTGCAGGGGTACTTCTGGGCATCACAATGAAGAGGGGGCACTTGAGAAACAGCCTGCGGTGGCAAGTGAGAGTTCTGAATGGTGATGCCACATTGCACCACAATGGTTGGGGTACTTGGGAAGAAGGGCTGGACATAGGTGGTTTAAATACTGGAAGGGTTGTCATGGGAGGCAGAACAGACATTGTTCAGGGTGAGGTAGAGGGCAGGGGTGGGGTAAAGGGAACCAGCAACGGAGGGCCCAACATAAGGAAGCTATTGCTAATGGTCAGCGTTGACAGCATTGGAATGGACTGCTAATGAGCTCCCCATCACAGACAGAGTGCAAGCAGAGGCTGAAAGGTTGCTTTCCATGGATGGAATGAGGTGATTCACACATGGGCAGACGATCAGCCTGGTGGCATCTTCCTCCAGCTGCCTGGAGGCCTGGCAAAGCCAGTAGAGGGCACTCTCCCAGCCACAGAAGGCCAGGTGTTATTAGTGGGAGGTGGTGGGGTGCAGAGGGTGGGAAGGCAGCTGGCAGGGGCCTGGCTGTGGCTTTGGCAGGAAGTTGATAAAGCAGCCAAAAGACAGGAAGAAGAAACATGCACACCTGAGCCACTGGCAGAGAGGAAAAGCCCTGCAAGTGACAGACAGCTGACCCTAGGGAGGAGGATGGCTGGGAGGGGCTGCAACCATTACTTACCGGGCTCCTCTGGAGGACACTGGGGTCCCCTTTCCCTGTCTCTGTCCCATGCATCAGAAGACTAGCTGAACCACGGCCGTGGCATGTCTCACATTTCCACTTTGTGTGTGGGGTCTCTAACCCCACTCCTAACCCCCCCATCTTTTGTAGGGCCTGTGCACATCTACTCCCTTCTCTTACAGTGGATTCCACATGCAGTGGGGCTGTCCCTCACCTCGGGGAATCAGCTGCTCAGAATTGAACATGCAAGGACCCCATGTGCATCTGTTGCTAAGTGACAAAGAGAAGCCAAACCGGCCTTGGATACCGAAAACATATTTTGGGTGCCAAATCTCTCTGGTTTCCATGGTGGCTTTTCACCTTTATGCGCCATAGAGCAGAAATTCCTCTGCAGGTTTCTGTGGGGGTGAGCTCAGCTGGGCTACGACTGGGCGGTGCTGTCAGACTCAACATCTGCCTCCCACAGTTTTGGCAAATTCAGTCATCCCAGGTCACTGCCCCATAGTAGAAAAGGGATGACATGAATCAATCACCCTACCTTCCAAGGCCAAACCTCTGGTATCTCTCAGTTATACAAGCCAGCCAGCCTTTCATAGCAATGACAAGACATTCTTTAGGCATGTTTTAGCTTTATGAAATAGGGATATTGCCTCAGTCTTTCTGTCCAAACTGCCCCCCCCAACATTGCCACTGGGGAGCTGCTGCTGACAAGCAGACCCTGGGGGACACCAGCTTACAGAGGTGTGCAGGCAGCTCCAGGCTTTCATCTGCAGGCTGAGATTGGCTGTGTTAAGTCTACACCGAGTGGAATGAGACCAGGAGGCTGAAACTTGGAGGGGTGCTGAAACTCCCCTGTGCACACCTTCACCTGGTCATGGGACATGAGGAGCTGGCTGGCACTTGTGTTCTTTCTATCTTTTTCTCCTTCTTTCTCTTTTTTACTATCTCTCCCTTGCTTTCTGGGATGGTTAAATTTAACATGTCAACTACACTGGCCTAAGGGATGCCCAGATAGCTAGTAAAACATTATTTCTGCTTGCGTCTGCGAGGGTGTTTCTGGAAGAGATAAGCGTTTGAATCGGTAGACTTGAGTGTAGAAGGCACATCCTCACCAGTGTGGGTGGGCATCACCCAATCCATTCAGAGCAAAAGGCAAAGGAAAGGTCAACTCTCTCTCTCTCTCTCCATTTTCCCCTGATCTCAGACATTAGGGTTTCTGGTTCTCAGGCTTCTGGACTCTTGGGCCAACACCCACTCCAGCTGTTCCTAAGCTATGCCTTTGGACGGGGACTGAATTACACCACTGGCTTCCAGCTTGCAATAGGTATATCCTAGAACTTCTCAGCACACATAAGTGAGTGAACTGATTTCCATGAAAAGAAAAAAACACCTCCTAACATGTCTATACATCTCCATAACGTCCTATTAGTTCTATTTCTCTGGAGAACCCTGACTCACTCATTTTCTCTCTCTTTCTCTCTCTTTAATATAAAACTGCATGGGTTACTCTAGTAAAGGCACTCTGACTTTGAGCCACATGATGTTTTCACTGGATAAATTGTCTGTTTATGATTAAAAAGAGGCAACAGTTCACAGGACTTTGCTTGTTACTCACTTTATTTCACTTTTCTAGGCAGCCAGCAATCCCCAAATGAACAGCAACACGACACCCATTTGTACCTGATGGAGCCGCTCAACTGTTTATGTTTCACCATTCGGCTTCCCGATGGCAGAGTCATGTAAACTGGAGCTGGGACGAGGAGGGGCACAGCCGTCAGCAAGAGGGCGCCAGGGCAGCCCTCCAAGGCGAGCTGCCTGCAGACCAGGGAGGGGGCATTAATCAAAGTCCAAATCATCCACACAGCTTCCATCATAACAAGCAATTCCTGGTTGTAACACTTGATTGTTGGAGGAAAGAAGGACAAATAAATCACCCAGCTGCAAAACTATACTTTTAAACAAATTATTAAGTAAACAGTTTGGAAGATCTCTGCCAACCATTCACTGGGAAAAGTCAAGAGAACTGATGGGTCCCAGGTTTTTTGTTTTTCTTTTCTTTTCTTTTCTTTTTTTAAACAGCGGAGTGCTCTTGTATTTGTTTGTGTTATAAAAATTCAACCAAGCTAGCTAGGTAATCTGTCACTCTGCTTCCTTGTTCAAGCTCCTGACCTTTACTAGTCCCTATTTCTAGGTTTTAACTAATTAGCATATTGCCATATGATTGACTGAAACTATTAACATCAAAGAGGCAGCAATTAATTATCAGTCTGGCTGCAGAAGCTTAGTGGGTGGGGCCAGCTACTTAGAGCTCTTGATAATCAAAACACACCAAGTTCCTATATAACCAAAGTATCAATTGTTAATAACATCTGAGCAGTCTCATGCCACCATGGGTAGGACTGGCACGTTCTCTTTGTCTGGGCTGGCTAACTGTCTGCCGTGCAAGGACTTAGGACCAGTAAAGTTACTCATTTAAGAATATACTGCCCACTGGATGTGCTGTGCATGTTTTTCTGGCATGAAGGCAGATCAATGGGATATGCTGAAAGAACAGCAGAAGTGTAAACAGAAGTGTCAACACCCGTCAATGAGGGTCAGTGAGCTAATGGGCTTTGTGACCACTACCCAGGGAGGCAACATTTAGCAATCAGTGTTTTAATGTTATATTATTTCGTCATTGCAGACAATGAACTCTAGGTGTTTGGATTTTTTTATATTTTTTATTAAATCATAGCTGTGTACATTGATATGATCATGGGGCATCATACACTAGTTTCATAGACCGTTTGACACATTTTCATCCCACTGGTCAACACAGCCTTCCTGCCATTCTCCCAGTTATTGTGCCAAGACATCTACATTCCACATCTTAAAAGGTGTATTTACCATGTCTTTTATTTCCTCCGCCCTGATGCTTTGACATCTCAGAGTCTTGCTGACCATGAAGGGACTGCCCTTCCTAGGGCTAGCAGCTCCTAAAGATGGTAAATGACTGTCCACAAGCACGTCTTTCCTATGGAAACCGACCAGTGCAGAGCCCTCCCAACCACCGCCTCTGTTGGGTTTTCACACTAAAGGCCACTAGCCACCTGCCCTGATCACCCAGGGCCAAGTAACAGACCACTGAGGACAGCTGTATGGCCCAGAACCCACTGCAATTATTCAAAGTAGTGGGTTGTAAGCCTGCCTTGCCAGTTCCTTCCCACAAAAAAAAAAAAAAAAAAAAAAAACCTGCAAAAAAGGCTCTTGCTGCAGTTGTTCCTGCCCTCTGCCTTCTGACCAACCTTGGCTTTCCCACATGCCCCCCCCCCTCATGGTATAGCCCCTCCTCTTGGGATCTGTGAGTAACAAACTCTCTTCCAAGAGCCTTCATCTCCCCAACTGTTGGCCTTGCCACACCTAAATTAACACAATCTCTATTTTAAAACAAAGGGTGTGAGCAACCATAATCCTGGGAGTCAGAAAAGGCTACCATATTATTTATCATTTCTGTAGGGAAATTTCTTTCTAAAATGTTCTTTATGAAAAGACTACAATTATATCTGTGCTGAAAAATTGATTCTATATAATTTTTTAAATTAAAGCAACACACATTCATAACAAATCAAATACAGTATAAGGAAGTGCTTATAACACAAAGCAATAGTTTCTAACCAGATGCCTCCAGAGCCTGAAACCACAAAAGAGAGATTTTTCTTTTCAGCTTTTGTGTTGGTAATTGTTCTGAGGGACACATCCATAACTCTAAATAATATATTTTATCCCTACTGCTCCATTTATCCACATCCTGTCAGGGATGTGGAAGATTTGCTTCCCTGAAAACCAAATTTTTCCTTCTTCTGTTCTTCGAAGTGCTTGACCATTAGATCATTTTTAGTACTTCTGTGGTAATATCGTAACTTTAATGCACTAATCTTTTTTTATCCCTAGTTCTACCTACTGGACACTGTTCTTTGTTAAAAGGGGTTATTCATTTCTCAGCATTCTCTTCTACTTTTCCTCTCTCTCACCCTATTCTTCAAGTCTCCTTGGCCATCCCAGCTTTGGCCAGCTGGGTACTGTACTAGTGCCAATTAATACAAACTAGCCCACAGCCTCCTGCTCAAGTTCCAAGTCCAATGTCTGTGTTTGCCATGGCCAGTCAAGGAGATCCAGAGAAGAGAATGAAGGCCAATTTCCAAAAGGGCCTTTCTCTGTTCTCCTGGGCAAGTCACTCAGCTCCTTGAAGCCACAGCTGCCCCATTCAACTTCCTTCATAGATTTAAAACGGAATGAAATGGGAACAAAACAGACCATATCGGCAAAACAAGGCATAAGTGCCATGCTGCTGTCTGCACAGAAGGCAGGTAGCAACTCTGATCTGTCCTTGGAGAAGCGCAATGATGCGTTGAGTGTGACTGTCTTGTCCCTGCCACCCGCATCCGACAGCATCCTCACTACAGGGGGTGGATGAACACCCTGTGGGTCCTGTGCGCGGGGAAGGAGCACTTTATATGGATTCCTTTCATGTCAACTAGGTCACACAACTCAGAAATGTTCTTAGGCTTGGGTTTTTTGATGTGTGTATCTGAACCAAAGTTAGTTATGCTTTGTGATTTTTAAAGGGACAAAGGGAGCGATTTCATCATTATCTGTCTCCCTGTAGTAAAATGATAATAAAATTCAATCCAATCTTTTCCCTAATATTCTTGGTGGTTGCATTCCAGTCCCTTTATTGGCTTTGCAGTAAAACCTTGACTACACCAGAAATGGTTATTGTACATAGCCTTGGTTTATACTAATAAACTGGAGAAAGGAAGGATTATTCTAGACCTGGATCTGTTCTTATATAGCACCCATTTCTAACTTTTTCCTCTGGGAATTGCTATCTTATTATTATTATTATTATTTTTTTGACTTGGATATTTTATAGTTATTTTTTCCAGGTATTTGATGTCGATAAACAAAGTTAGCCAAGGCAAAGGACAGTTTATACTGTATGACAGTCTAGGGCAGCAATGGTAACGATGACAAACAGTAGCCAGCCCATCCGAGTGCTCCTGTAGATGACAAGACACCATGCTAAGGGATCAGCTCCTTTAACCTTGAAAACTACCTTGTTTTTCTCATTTCACACAAGAGGAACTGAGACTCAGGAAGATTCAACATCTTGAGGCTGACACTGTGCCCAAGGTCACATCATAATTCTGGCAGGAGGCATCTTCCCATCCCCTCCGAGCGGAGCTATTTCAAGGCCCATCTGGGCAGAGCCTCTCAATTAGCATAACTTCTTTAATAATACTTGGTTTCACATAATCTATTAAAATGGTTTTGCCACGTAGAGCAAGTGCTGGTGGTGGACAGGAACGGCAGGGGGAGTGCATCCAGGAACACGGATGCCCTTTGCAGATGACCACTCTGGCGGATAATCTGATTACTTCTCTTCTACCACCTCCTCAGAAATACTCTAAGCCTCTCTGCAGGGAGGCACCTGGGCTGTGGCTTTTCCAGGAATCAAGAGATGGGGAGGGGGTAGGTTGGGAGCAGGAAAAAGAACACTTGATTATTTAAAAATGCCTATTTTTTAATTTTTTAGTTTATTTGGTGGGAGTAATACAAGAAAGCTGGAACGAAGCCAAGCAGCCATGTGTGATACGGTAGACGGCTTGTCCTGATGCATTTTCTGATGCCATGTGCCTCCTCAATGTGCTGTATTAGCAGGCATTTTGGAATGACTGCATTACACACACACTGAGCGCTTTGACCCAGAAGGGTCCGTGGAGCCCCCTCTGCAGCAATGTGTCACCTACTTCTCGATATCTCCAAAGAGTTCCCCGATGCCCTGCCTTAGACATACACCTTGTCCTGGCTTCCTTCTGCACAGGCCTTACTGTTTCCTTACAGGAGCCATCAAAACATCTCAGGGTTGGCTCTTCCCTCAAGAATTCCCCATTTGGCACTTGCTAGTCCATCTAAGCGTCCAGGAACTTTCCAGGCTCTCCATTTCCCTCCCTCCTTTAACTGTCCCCTGCCCGGCTGGCTGAGCTGGCACCATGCTCTCCTGCTGTTGGCTCAGGACCAATAGATTTCCAACACAGAGAGATTAATTAGGTCCTGGGAAGCGGGAAGCAGGTGGCTGTGAATGACATGCCGTTCCATCGGCTGTTCTTTCTCTAGGATAGAATGCAAATGAACACACACACACACACTCTTGGCATCATGATAGATCCGCATACAGCCGTGAGGATCGTAACTCCAGTGCTGACCTGATGGACAGCAAGGTCAGCTACATCTCAAGTCAAGAAAAACAGACAGGTCATTAAACCAGTTCCAGTGACTCAGAACCTTTGGCCACGTGTAATTCTGGGGAGCAGGGTCAGGGCTCTGGCCTGAGGGCATGTCTGTCACTAAGGCTGGCAAGACGCTGAGTCATTTAGTTTCCAGTAATTAGGCATCTTCTACTCAAGCAAAAAGTAGCCAGATGCATATCTGATGAGGTAAGCTGTAATAACACCGACAGTGATGCTTGATTTGCATTGTGATGTCCAAGCGCTTAAAGCACCTCCATTTATTTCTTTATATCATTATGCACAAGTTCATTCATTCAGTCAATGCATCTCTTTGAGCTCAAAGAATGAAGAAACTATGGCTCATGTTCTCTTGCTGCAGAGATGGCTCTTGCCATCAAGAACTTCGAGTCTCCTGGAGAATGATACAAACACAAGGACTCACAGCGTACAGTTAAAGTGCCATGATATTTATTATGTCAGGTGCCATGGGAACACCATGGGAAGGCTCAAGAGCTCTGCTTTTGGCTAAACGTGTTCTTTCAGGCTCATCTCTGTCTCTAACTCACACATTCCCTTTACGTCTGCTGGGGCAAATGGCTTCATTTCACCCACCAGAACCTCAAGGAACCCTAGGAAGATGTGAGATCCTGGCCTCCTTTCCTGCAACTAGGGGGCAGGCACATGCATATCACCTCAAGGGAGGAAGGGGAGTGCTGCAGGGCCCCCCCCAAAAGTCTCTCATCCTCCTGCCTAGACTCCTCTTGGAAGCAGCTCTATCCACAGCCTCCCTAGAGCTGATGGACCTTATTGATGTCCCCAGGGAAGACAAATTACTTTAGCAAAATCCCACAGTATCAACAGAGCCTGTGTCCAGAATATTTCAGTAGTTTTAATGCACAGGTATGTAATGTGGCGCAGAACAACTCTTCGAGGATGGATTGAAAACAAATTTTATCATCTGCTCAAAGACTTTACCCTGAATACTGACAATGCTAAAGAGCTGGCCCCCTCATCATTGGATTGTGAAGAAGGATGCTTTGGGAATTTTCTCCAAAGTGCTAGGGGTCCTTAGGGACAAGTTTCAAAGGGTAGGTCAGTCCTCTTGGCATATGCTGGAATAAGCCACCAGAACTGAGCCAGCAGTGGGTAGGGATGTTAGCAAATGCTACGTGTGGCATGGTTCAGGCTTGGTCAGTGAGCCTGCTCTGGGTCCTGAGATACTGTGGACTGCCGCTCAGGACTCACATGGTTCTGCAGTGGGGGATGGGATCCTGTGCAATTGGCAGGAGGGGCCCATGTTGACCCTCTGATCTCTCTCTTCTTTTCCTGTTTCAAATTTTTCCTCAGATTATAGAATTAGCACATCCCCACTGCTGTGGGCTAAAATGCACCTTCCACCCCCAAATTCCTATATCAAAGTCCTAACCCCCAGAACCTCAGAAGGCAATATTATCATATAGCCTTTAAAGAGGTTATTGAGCTACAAGTCAAGCTGTTACATGGGTCTTAAGCCAATATAACTGGTAACTTAATAAAAAGGGAAGTTTTGGAAATAAAGAGACACCAGGGATATGCATGCCCGGTGGAAAGGCCACGTGAGGACACAGGGAGAAGGCGGCCGTCCACAGGCCAAGGAGAGAGGCCTCAGGAGAAACCATCCTGCTATACACCTTGGTCTTGAACTTCCAGCCTCCACAACTGTGAGAAAATAGATTTCTGTTTTTTAAGATAGCCAGTTTGTGATACTTAGTTATGGAACTCCTGGCAAAGTAATACATCTGCCATGGAAAGCTGAAAAAAAGAAAAAAATACACACAAATTAAAATGAGGAAATGATTTTTCTGAATTGCTTCACTCAGAGTCAATTTCAGTTACTATTTTAGTGGTTTTTATTATAATTTAAAAATCCATATTTCTCTCTATTGTATATAGAGAGAAATTGGGGCTAGAGGTAGCTAAATGTTATGTTCTATTCCAACTTGACTTCTGATTTTACATTCCATGTAAGGCTGCGTGTTACCTTGTATGGATAGGGGTGTGCTATAATTCAAACAATGGTCATATTCTGGGTCACTCCTTTCAGGACAGACAGATCCACACACCCCACTTTTTAATCACTCATACTGTTCTTTAACCAGGTTTCTTTATTTTGTGGCCATTACGGATAGATTTCCATGTTTGTAAGCAAAGATATGAGTCATATGCAAATTTTTGTGTAATATTTTGTAGAACAGAGGTTGCAGGGTCTCCATACTACCCTGTCAATAGCCATTTAAAAGTTTTCTTTTCCTTTTTTAATTATAAAAATTGAAAAGCACTATTGCCTGACTGTACAGCTGTACATAGCAGAATTCCTTCCTCAGAACAGGTTTCTGAGGCAGGAGTTCTTTTGGCAGAGTCCCTTGTCCTGCATGGGGCTGGAGACGTTCTCTTCCCAGCAGCAGCTTCTGAGCAAGAATGTCCATAATCCTTGCGAACATTCAACAATCTTCTTAATCTAGGCTGATGTGGGGCTATAAATTATGCCTCGCTGAGGTTTTTTCATATTTATTGGTCATTTGTATTTCATTTTATTTGAATCTCCTGTTTGTATTCTCTCCTTGCTTTTAAACACTGGTGTGTTTACCTTTTTCTTAGCATTTTATAAGACCTTTTTATGTGACAGCAATATTAATCCTTTTACATGCTTTTAGCCATTCCCTTCCTTGCCTCAGTTTTTTCTCTCTCTTAACTTGGTTACAGGTTTTCATTTCAAAGCACATGTTCATTGTTTCAAATGAATTAACATCTATTTATCTTTTCCTGATATCACTTCTGATTTGGGTTGCACGCTTAGCAGGAACTTTCACACCCAGATAGTCATCCAACTTTTCACTATATTCCGTTTCTTTCATTGCCCTTATGATTTCTTTTTGTTAAATATTAAAATATCGAGCTCATCTGGAATCCATTTCAGTGTGAGGTCTGAGGGAGGAATGTAACGCTGTTTTTCCCTAAGATGGTTAGTAGAGTTGTCACAACACATTCCCCACCAATCAGTCCTCTTCCCGCAGATTTAAAGAGACATCTTTCCTTGTACACATCTGGTTCGTGCCTCCACCCCAGCAGAAGGCAATGATGAGAGTGGGAAACCTGTTAAGGTAGCCCCTCTGTGCCTCGGATTTGTCCCCAGGGCTTGGCTGGCTAGCTCACTCCTTCCAGATGAACTTCACAATACATTGGGATGTGGACTAGCATCTTGTTACATTTAGGGATTGCTCTGCAGAGAATCATCACAGTACTTCATTATTATTATTATTATTATTAGATCATAACTCATCACAGTTCTTTTATCTCAAGACAGCACACATTTTGTTTCTTCCTTCCAGTAGTTATGTAATTTATTTATCTCCCTTTCCTCCTTGGCGTTGCTAGGACATGGCTACATTGCAATGCTGAGAGGTGACCCTGAGAGTTGAGCTTCTTACTGGAGTCCCAGTCTTACTACCGATGCCTCTTGTGTTTCAACAATGATATAGTTTAGATATTTGTCCCCTCCAAATCTCATACTGAAATTTGATTCCCAAGGTTGAAGGTGGAGCCTAGCGGGGGTGTTTGGGGGGTGAACCCCTCGTGAGTGTCCTGATGCCTTTTCTGGAATGGAATGCCTTCTCTCCCCTCTTTAGTTCCCAGAGAACTGCTGATGGTTACAAAGGGCTGGCACCTCCTTCCTCTCTCTCTCTCTCTCTCTCTGTCTTTCTCTCATGCAGGCATGTGCCACACAATGCCTGCCCTTCTGCCCTTCCCTTTCTGCCATAAGCAGAAGCTCCCTGAAGCCCTCACCAGAAGCAGACCATGGCTCCATGCTTCTCCTACAGGTGAAGTGCAAGAACTCAGAGCCAAAGAGAGAGCCTTTCTTTTTTTTTTTTTAATTAAATCATAGCTGTGCACATCAATATGATCATGGGGCATCATACACTAGTTTCATAAACCATTTGACACATTTTCATCACACTGGTCTACATAGCCTTTCTGGCGTTTTTGTAGTTGTTGTGCCAAGACATTTACATTCTACATTTACTAAGTTTCACATATATCCTTGCAAGATGCACCGCAGGTGTGATCCCACCAGTCCCCCTCCCTCTACCCCCCTCCCCCTTCCTCCCCTCCCTCTGCCCCTTCCCCCCATTCTCAGGTCGCAACTGGGTTACAGCTTTCATGTGAAAGCCCTAAACTAGTTTCATAGTAGGGGTGAGTACATTGGGTACTTTTTCTTCCATTCTTGAGATACTTTACTATTTCTTTTAAATGACACAGCCTCAGGTATTCCTTTATAGTG
>CAUYPK010130830.1:0-19928 GCA_963574355.1 Loris lydekkerianus | reverse complement strand
TGGTTTTAGGCAACCCCTATGAAAGGGTCTTTTGACCCCCAGGTTGAGAACCACTGCATTAGAGTTTGTAAAGCCCTTTGAATATATAACAATACAGTCATGTACCATCTAATGACATTTCTTTTTCTTTTTTTTTTTTTTTTGAGACAGAGTCTCACTATGTCGCCCTTGGTAGAGTGCTGTGATGTCACAGCTCACAGCAACCTCAAACTCTTGGGCTTAAGCAATTCTCCTGCCTCAGCCTCCCAAGTAGCTGGGACTACAGGCACCTGCCACAACGCCCGACTATTTTTGTTGCACTTGTCATTGTTGTTTAGCTGGCCTGGCCTCTGTACATGTGGTTGGCACCATAACCACTGTGCTAGGGGCACCAAGCCCTAATGACATTTTTGTTAACAGATTGCATATATGATGGTGTCTCATAAGATTATATTACTGTATTTTTAGAGTATCTTTTCTATGTTTAGATACGTATATATTCACAAATATTTACCACTGTGTTACATTTGCTTACAGTGTTCAGTTACTTTACTGTAACATGGCTATACAGGTTTGTAGCCTAGGAGCAACAGGCTGTGACATAGCTAAGGTGTCAAGTAGGTTAGCATGTAGGTGGTTTATTATTCCAGGAAATGATTCCTAGAGAAAAAGAGTAGGGTACTGGGAAAAATGAAACTGGAAAAAAGAAAAGGCAATACAATAAAGTGTTACTAAGTTATTAGTTGGTAGCCCAGTCGTTATGATGGGCAAACGGTGCTTATTCAACTTATTAGAAATCTTGAGGAACTATTCAGAATGCCTCTCTGAATTTTCTTTTTCTTTTTCTTTCTTTCTTTTTTTTTTTTTGTTGAGACAGAGTCCTACCCTGTGCCCCTGAGCGGAGTGCAGTGGACATGGTAGCTCACTGCAACCTCAGACTTGGGCTGTCAGCATCCCGCTGCCTCAGCCCCCGAGAGCTGCTGGGATTATAGGCGCTCGCCGCCGCAGTGCCCAGCTGGATTTTTTCATTTTTTTCATGAATCGGGGGTCTCACTCTCACTCAGGTGAGTCTCGAACTCCTGAGCTCAAGCAATTCTCCCTCCTCAGCCTCACACAGTGCTGGGATTACTGGCATAAGCCACCACGCCCAGCCCTCTCTGAATTTTCTACCTGAGGACCTCTGTTGTATTAATAAGAACTGGGTAACATTTATTCACCATTTACTATCTCTCATTGGTTAACTTTCTTACGCTTCTGGACTTGTGTAGTGTTAGGCTTCAGATGTCTTATATCTTGGCATCAGAGAAGATGTGGGGCAGAAAACTCTGGCTTGATTGCATAAAGTGTTATCAAATCACCCCTATGTGCAGCTAGATGCTGCAGCTAGAGTAAATGGTAAAGGGTGTAAAGGCATACAAGATGTTCATTTAACTGAATGTTTAATTTATACCGAGATTGTTTGGAGACTTCATAGTGAAGTCTCTCCTCTTTCATTTCTGATTTTGGTAATTTGAGCTCTCTGACTTTTTTTCTTCATAAATCTAAAAGCTTTGTCAATTTTGTCGATTTTTTTTTAATGCCTTACCATGCAGAACGAGATTAAGAATGAGATCTATGAACTCCATTCAGGAAAATTTGAAGGTGCTCCATTTGCTATGGCACTAATTCTTTTCTTTCTCTTTTTTTTTTTTTTTTAGGTAGAATCTTACTATGTCGCCCTCAGTAGAGTGCTATGGCATCACAGCTCACAGCAACCTCCAACTCTTGGGCTTAAGAAATTTTCTTGCCACAGCCTCCCAAGTACCTGGGACTATAGGCACCTTCCACAATGCCTGGCTGTTTTTTGGTTGCAGTTGTCATTGTTGTTCAGCAGGCCTGGGCTGGGCTTGAACCCGCCAGCCTCCATGTATGTGGCTGGCACCCTACTCAGTGAACTACAGGCACCGAGCCTATGGCACTAATTCTTTTTTTTTTTTTGCAGTTTTTGGCTGGGGCCGCGTTAGAACCCCCACCACCTCTGGTATATGGGGTCAGCGCCCCCTACTCCTTGAGCCACAGGTGCCACCCTATGGCATTAATTACTAGCCACAGAAGTTAGTTTTGGAATTTCCTATCCTATTATTCTTGAGTTGGTTGAAGTAATTTCTATGTTTCTAGAAGTGTGTCCATTTCATCTAGGATATATAATTTGGTGGCATGTGTCTATAGTCCCAGCTATTTCGGAGACTGAGGTGTGAGAATTGCTTGAGCCTAGGATTTGGAGGGTGCAATGACTATGACAACACCACTGTACTCCAGCCTGGGCAACAGAATGAGTTTGTATCTCTTAAAAAAAAGTGAAAAAGATTTTTCAAATTAACCATTATGTATTCTTACAGACTTTGAGAATTAAAGTGATGCTTTATACGCTAATTTTCTTTTGTATTCTAGTTTGTCCCTTTGCAGAAAGAAACACATAAGTATGTAAACATTGCTTAAATGCTAAACAGTTATAAGGAACATTTTATATAAGAACATACAGGCTCAGCGCCTATAGCACAGTGGTTACGGTGCCAGCACATGCACCAAGGGTGACGGATTCGAACCGGCCTCGACCAGCTTACAATGACAACTGCAACCAAAAAAAGAAAAAGAAATAGTCAGGTGTTGTGGTGGACACCTGTAATCCCAGCCACTTGGGAGGCTGAGGCAAGAGAATCGCTTAAGCCCAAGAGTTTGAGGTTGCTGTGAGCTGTGATGCCACAGTTCAAACCCAGCCCCAGCCAAAAACCACACACACACACACACACACACACACACATACACACACCAAAAAAAAAAAATAATAATAAAATAAAATAAAATCTATTAAAAAAAAAAAAAAAGAAAACTCCATTTGGACGTAGACTTGATATCTCAAATTTGAGATGTCCTAAACTGAACTCATGCTCTTGTGATTCTTCTCTTGCCTCTTCAAACCCCCAAATAATGAAAAAAACCCAAAACAAAACCCTGCTTCCTGTCTCATTAAATGTTTGAGTTTTTCTATTTCTTTCTTTTTCTTTCCCACATCCCACATGTAGTTTGTCAGAAAAGTGGATCTGGAACCTGACCACGTCTTACCACCTTCACTGTTCTCTCCCTGATTGGAGCTACCATTTTGCACTTTGACTAGAGTATTACTCCACCCACCCCCCCATTAGTCTTGCTGCTTCCATTTGTTTGCTTCCTGCAGTATATTTTCAAAAACATCCAGAGTGGTCCTGTACATAGAAAATATTATTCTTTTTCTCAAAACCAGCCATTGGTTCCCCATCTCCACGTAAAAGCCAAAATCCTTACAAACACCACAGGGTCGTATGATATTCCTGTCATACCTCTGATCACATCTTTTCAGGTTTCTCCCTATGTTTACTTTTCTTCACTGTGTTCTTGTTCTTGTTTCCTGAACAAGCCCCTTGGCCTCTGAGCCCTAGCAGTTTTCTCTGCTTGGAATGTTCCTCCCCCTGATGTGCTCACTTTTCACCTTCTCAGTGAGTTCTTCTGTGACTTTCTTATCTAATATTGTCCCCTTCTATTTTTCCATCCTACTTTTCTGCTTTAATTTTCTCCATGGCATTTGTTACTCTCTAATAACTTGTGCAGTTTAATTATCTTGTTTATTTCTGTCTTTTCCTACCAGAAGAAGGTAGATATTAGAGAGAGAAATATTAGGAGAGGAACAGCATTTTTGTTTTGGTTACTGCTGTGGCCCAGCACATAGCACAGCATGTGGCATATATTAGGTGCTCAGCAGCTACTGAATCTTGTTGAATGTCTTCCCTTTGAGGGAAGTAGAAGGAGACAGAATTTCTCTCTGTCACCCCAGGTAGACTAGTGCAGTGGCATAATTGTAGCTTACTGCAACCTTAAACTCCTGAGTGAGAGGTTTAGCGGTAGAATTGGGGGTGAGAGGGAAGTCCATAAAAAGGAGAGGAGGCCAGTGCAGGGATTAGAAAGGCTTTATTAGACAAGAAACGAAAAGAGTGGAATCTGACCAGGAGTCAGCTTGCTCTCACAAAGAAAACAAATCAAAAGCTCTTCAAGAGGCTTTTATTAGTGGGCTCAAACAATTCTTCCTGCCTAGTCTCCCGCATAGCTGGGACTACAGGTACATTCCATGGCACCTAGCTAATTTTTCTGTTTTTGGTAGAGATGGGGTCTTGCTCTTGATCAAGCTGGTCTCAAACTCCTGAGCTCAAGCCATTCTCCCTCCCCAGCTTCCCAGAATGTTAGGATTATAGGTATGAACCATCATGCCCAGCCTGAATGGCTTCCTTTTTTGCATCAGGCCTCCCATGGGAAAAGAACAAGACCAGATAGAATTGTAGTAATTCTTAAGAACAAGACCAGATAGAATTGTAGTAATTCTTGCCAGGTTATTGGTACCTGGAAATGAGTTCTCTGTAATGAATTTTTTTAGATTTGAGGAAGGTATAGAAAGAGCAGGCATAGCTGTCCCATCTACTTGCTTTGATCTCTTACACAAGTTATTTGCCCTCTTTAATTCCTATGAATTATTTGGATTAAGTGTCAGAAAATTTTCAGTGTGTTTAACGTAGTTGAAAGGGTTAATAAATGTAAGATGAAATTGGGGGTGATGATTAATGTTCACATAGAAGGTCCTTACAGCTTCAACCCAATACATGCTTTTGGTAATACATCATTCTCTCTTTGACTGTTAGCCTATTTTCCTACTGAATTGGTTGTGTAACAGCATTTTAATTGGATGTAACTAGAGCATATCTGGTCCATTGTGAAGCAGAAATTCCCTGTATCTGGGGGACAAAACTGGAGGTGAAATTCCAAGTGAATGCCTGGCAGGCTGAAGGGAAAGGTTCTGTTTCATTTTTTGTGAGAAAATTAAGTTAGGACTTTTCACTGCAAAAACCTAGCACACAAGGGAAGGACAAATTTGAAATAGTGCTCTCTTCTCACCCAAAGTTGGAGTTCTTCACTGGATAGTAAAGGTGTTTAACTGAGTTGCTACAGGCCAAGGTACACAAGCGGGGAGCCGTACAAGGGAATGCTTCTGAGTTATTAGGAAGCTTGTTTGGGTTATTGGTGGAACTTATCTGAGAAGATGCCCATAGGAATGCCCATTAAATTTGTTGGGGTGGGCACCACTGGCTATTCAGCATACTAACAGAGCACCATGAAAGCAAGAAGATGGAAAAGCCCACTGAAACCAGGAAGAAAAGCTCTTTCTGTGGTCCCTCCTTGCCCCCTGCTGAGGTGGGACACCTGCAACCTTAGGGCCACATAAGGCCTTTTGGATCCTTGAGTGGAGCCCTTTAACTGAATCCAAATTTTACTAAAAGGTTTTTTTCTGTGAAGTTTGGTTAAGGCGGCGCTACTTAGGGAAGTGGAAGGCCATATGTGGCCTTAAGGCCTCAGGTTCCCTATCCCTTAGCTTCCATATGCACTGTTCTGTACACATTTGAACTCCTATCTCTTATATGTAACAATAAAACAACTCTTACTTTTTTTTTTTGGGGGGGGGGTTGTTGTGGAGACAAGAGTCCCACCCTATGCCCTGAGCAGATTACAAGTGCTTGCTGCCTGGGTTTTTCATTTTTTTAGGAGTTCGGGTCTCACTCTCGCTCAGGCAAGTCTCAAACACCTGAGCTCAAGCAATTCTCCCCCCTCAGCCTCCCACGGTGCTGGCATTACAGGCGTGAGCCACCGCACCCAACAACAGTGAAACAACTCTTACACTTCCATCTGATGAAGAAGCTCTCAACCCTCCTAAAATGAGGACTTGCTCAATCCTGATAGTCACTGTATCCATTGCTGGTTATATTTATCAAATATAAATAAATCAAACAAATACTATTAACAGGAGACATATAAAGTTAATCTCAATAATCTATAATAATAGGAAGAGGGAATGAAGAAAATGGTTAGAATATACAAATAAACGTAAAATATAACAAAGTATACAAAGCTGTCACACTTCTCATTTCTATAGGCAGAAGGCTGTAGTTGCTATCTATGCCTTATTTCCTCAGTTACTCATTTCATGTTCCTCTTGCCCTCAGATAGAAACTTAGATGGCAAAATGACCCAATCTTTTCTCTCCTCATTAGTCCAACCTTTTTTCAATTGCTGTAATTTTCCATTAGACCTTATTTTTGGCATGCAAGTATTAAGAGGAACCTCAGAGAACCCCCCCTGGGTTTCAAACATAATCTTCCTTGCTTTCATTGTGTAGCAGCAACCCAATTTCTCCTTGATAATTGGATTCAGTCATTCCAGCCAGTAGATTCAGATTATTGTTTCAGTGGCATAAGGAGTCCCGAATAGCCAGATGGCAGTTTCATCTTATAATTCAGTTTTACCATTGTTGTATGTGCCAGCAGATGTATTTCCTCCTTGGGAATTGAGACCTCCCAGACAGCAGAACTCAGTTGTCAGGAGTGGAAGCAAAAATTCAACTAATAAATTATCATATATAATAGTGAGTGGAGCCACTCCCCTTTCTACCCCTTGATCCTAGACCCACATATTCTGGCTGTGGCAGGAGCACCATTACAAGGGTCTCTGATTCAAAGCACTACCTTATCCTTTGGAGATCGTTTTGAGGTTTTTTGCTTGT
Source organism: Loris lydekkerianus (assembly GCA_963574355.1). NCBI lineage: Eukaryota > Metazoa > Chordata > Mammalia > Primates > Lorisidae > Loris > Loris lydekkerianus. The sequence goes on along the minus strand of CAUYPK010130830.1, from coordinate 13,333 downwards.
TTGTTGAGACAGTCTGGCTATAATACAGTACATACCTCACTGCAACCTCAAACTCCTGGGCTCAAGAGATCTTCCTGCATCAGCTTCCCAGGTAGCTGAGAAAACAGGCATAAACCACCATTCTTGGCTAATTTTTTTTTTTTTTTTTTTTTTGAGACAGTTTCAATTTGTTGCCCTCAGTAGAGTGTTATGGTGTCATAGCTTACAGCAACCTTAAATTCGTGGTCTCAAGTGATTGTCTTGCCTCAGCCTCAGCTGGGACTACAGGTGCCCACCACAACACCCTGCTATTTTTAGAGAAAGGGTCTCTAGCTCAGGCTGGTCTTGAACCTGTGAGCTCAGGCAATCCTCCCACCTCAACCTCCCAGAGTGCTAGGATTACAGTGCTAGGATTAGCCACCGTGTCTAGCCTGTCTTGGCTAATTTTTTCTTTTTTTAAATTTTTACACATACATCTGTTTTAGGTTTCCACTTTTTGCCTTCACGAAATTAAAAATGCTTAAAATTTAACAACTATAACGATGTTTAAGATAAGGACTAGAAACAAAAGCCTCATAAAGAACGAACGAAGATAAATACATTCAGAAAAGAAATCAGACGATTGCTGCAACGAATATTAAACAATAATAATAATGGTAATGCAAAGAAAGTAACATTCACATTGTCAAATAAGAGTATGTCTATTTATAGAATGCTTTGACTCTGGGGTTCAGTATGGAATCATCAATTAACTTTTTTTTCCCCAAAGTCTCAAAAAATAGACAACTAATATTTAGAAATAAAAATAAAAGATAATTTCAAAAAACAGATCATGCCAAATCTTTTTTTTTTTTTCTTTTCCTTACCCTCACCCTCTCCCTCCTTCTCTGTTTTTTCTAGTTTTTCTAGTTTTTTTTTCCAGAGACAGGGTCTTTCTCTTGCTTAGGCATTTCTCCTGTCTCAGCCTGCCAAAATGCTAGGATTACAGACTTGAGTCACCACTCTTGTTCTTTTCAGGGAGACAATTTCCAGTAAACAATTCCTTCTTTTAATTAGGCCATCCATTCTGGGTGATGGAGTGTGATAAGACCAGTCCCTTCCGTGGACATACTCCCATTTCTGTACTTCTTTGTTGTGAAAAGACTACCTTGATCAGAAGTGATGCTGTGTGGATGTCATGATTGTGGGACAGTCTATGGGTGGTGGTGCTGACAAAAGCATTATAGTGAGAAAAAAAATCGGTACCCCTACCCTCATTCCCCATGATAGAAAAAGTCCAATGTCCAGCTTTGTGCCCATAGCACAGTGGTTATGGCACCAGTGACATAACCCCAAGGCTGGCAGGTTCTAACCTAGCCTGGGCCAGCTAAACAACAATGACAAGTGCAACAAAAAATAGCTGGGTGTTGTGGCAGGCACTTGTGGTCCCAGCTACTTGGGAGGCTGAGGCAAGAGAATCACTTAAGCCCAAGAGTTTGAGGTTGCTGTGAGCTGTGATAGTACAGCACTCCCCTGATGGGTGACATAGTGAGACTCCGTCTCAAAAGAAAAAGTCCAGTGTAATCAACTTGCCATAAGGTGACTACTCTCTTTGGGGGATGGTGGCATATTCAGGGCTATGCTATTGACAAATTAGACATTTTGTGGAGTAGCTTTTAGTCACATCAGCCTTATTTAGAGAAAGATCATGTTTTTGAGCCTATGCATAGCCTCCATGGCCATTTTTTCCTGGGTTCATTCAGGAAACACTGGTGGCTAGGGAAAGACTCTGACTAATGACATAGAGTATGTCATTTTTTTTTCAACCTGGTTATTAAGCTCCTCCTCTATAGGAGGAATTATTATTCACATGGGACACAAATATCTTCATAGTCTGTGCCCATTCTGAGAATTTCTTCTATATATCTTTCCCTCAACTTTCCTTGTCACTATTTCCTTCCAAGTTCTTAATCAACCAGCAAAGTCCTTAATAGTTTTTTATGAATCATTATAAATCTGTATTTCTGGCGATGTCTCACCCTAGACCGAAGGGAAAAACAAAGGTATTGCTCAAAGTTCTACCCTCTGGGAGGATTTTCTTTCCCTGCTATCCTCAGGCCTACCTTGAAGTGGGGCTGTAGTGCTGTAACTGTCCACTTTTGGGCGGTGCCAATTTGTAATGGTATGTTGTACAAACCGGACTTGAATTTTTTACCTTCCTCAGTCAGCTGGCCATATGGAACTCTCAGGAGACCATCAGCATGAACTGAGGGAAAGGAGGTAATGTAATAGGAGTCAGTGCAGAAAGGGTTTGAGCTACCTGCTGTGTAACTTACACATATCTATGGACCTGCTTGGATTTGGTCTCTTACATATCATTTTCACTTAATGGTAGATTGGTGCTATGCATGCCAAACTAGATTAGGTGTGTTGGCTAACGTGATGTGGCTTAGTCCACATGGTCGATCACATTACGTCCTAGGGTTATGCATTTGGTCTCTAGCAAGACCAGTAGGAAGCCTGAAGCTATTTTTTGAAAGGTGAATAATTTTCTGGAGAAGAGAGCATGGATTTTCCCCAAAATTCTAGAAGTCTGGGCTATGATTCTCTTATTCTTACTTGTTAGCAGCTCCATTCATCGTCTACTTTTGCCACAGACACTTCAAATACTATTGGGTTCTGCATAGGCCAAACTGGTGAGTTAAAAGGGGATATCATAGGTATCACAACTTTTGTTATTTCAAGTCTTCAATAGTGGCATTAGTCTATTTAATTCTCCCAGGATGTATTGTTTTTGGCTTAATATCTTGATAGGGAGGGGAAGTTCTAGGGTTTCCAACTTAACCTTTCCTATTAAAGTAACTTTTATCAATTGGGTGAAAAAACCAGTATAGGAGTTCTGCCAATAGCCAGGTATGTCTATTCTAATTATTCATTCAGGAACTGAGGAGATAGCACTTTATCTATATCTATTACTTGACCACTGTAGTAAGCCCTTCCTATGACTGGTAGGCCACAGTAGCATTTTAGGTCACCAGATATTAATAATAATCTCCAGAAGGTCTGGGTAGTTCTTTTTTTCTAATTCATAATCACTCTAGTATAAATGGCCTTTTGGGGAAGTTTAGATAAGGATTTAGAGTATATGTGTATATGCATACTTATGGGTATACTGCAGATCATTCCTCAAGGGGAGTGGTAATTTGTTAATTGACTTGTTTCTGGAAAGTGGGAGGGAGGTCATGACTTTTGAAGTCAGGTTTTTATTACCAAAAGTAGAGGTTGTTGTTTTTTTTAATCAATTGTATAAATTAATCTGTGTTTTACTTGGCTGCCTATGGCATACTGTGAAAGATTACTGCCAAAGATCTTGGTGGGCCAAAGTATTCTGATTACTATATAACCATACTGTCTGAATAGTAGATGGTCTTGTCTTTAATAAGCAAGTAAGCCTCTGCTATTCTAGGATCCCTTCATCCCCATTGAAATTAAGGAACCCACTTCAGTAATGACATCCCTTGTGGTCGGTCATACCTGGTGTTTGTGACAAAGACCTTATGGCTTGAAAAGCCCAAAATATTTATATCTGGTCCTTTATTAATAAAATCTGCCAGCCCAAATCTAGGGGAACAAGTATAGGCTACAAAGGAGAGCATGTGCAGAGCTTTTCACAAATGAAGGTGCTTTCCTCACTAACATATTTACCATGCCTGAGTGAAAAAGAGTGTCTTCTTGGCTCAGTGCCTGTAGCACAGTAGTTACGGGGTCAGCCATATACGCCAGCGGCGGCGGGTTCAAACCCATCCTAGGCCAGCTAAACAACATTGACAACTGCAACAAAAATAGTTGGGCGTTGTGGCAATTGCCTGTTAGTCCCAGCTACTTGGAGGCTGAGGCAAGAGAATCACTTAAGCGCAAGAGTTGGAGGTTGCTGTGAGCTGCGATGCCAGCACTCTACTCAGGGCAACAAAGTGAGACTGTCTTTAAAAAAAAAAAAAAAAAAAAAGAGTGTTTCCAGGCCTTCTTGGGCAACATAGGTCACACATGAAAAATACCCTTTTTTTTTTTTTTTTTTTGAGGTGGATTCTCACTATGTCGCACTCAGTAGAGTGCTGTGGCGTCACAGCTCACAGCAACCTCAAACTCTTGGGCTTATAAGAGGTTCTTTTGCCTCAAGTAGCTGGGACTATAGGTGCCTGCCACAACACCCAGCTATTTTTTGCTTGGAGTTGTCATTGTTGTTTAGCAGGCGCAGACTGGGTTTGAACCCGCCAGCTCCCGTGTATGTGGCCAGCACCCTAACCAATGAGCTATGGGCGCTGATCCAAAAAGTGCTTTTTAACATTTCTCTGCCTAAGTTTTCAGATTACCTCCTTTATTTTTAATTTCTTTTTTAGGTTTAATTCAGATCCAACCTTCCACTTTTGTTTTCTGAATATTTTGAATACTCTGTTAGTTGAATCCATGGATGACCCTGTGGATATGCAGGGATGACAGTAATTATCTTGAAGATTAGATAGTAGTAAAATTTTCATTTTAATCATCAAATGTGATTTATAAAACAGATAAGGGAAATGGTAGTCTATTACACATACTATTTCTTTGTAGCTGTTGTCACTTCCTCCTTCCTGATACTCTTTTTTTTAAAAAAAATAATTTCCTTTCCAAAGTACATGCTGTTAGTCAGTTTTTAAGGGTAGGTCTAGAATACCTCCTTTCCATCTTGCCAGGGAAGCCTTTTTTTTTTTTTGAGCAGAGTCTCACTATGTCACCCTCAGTAGAGTGCTGTGGCAGCACAGCTCACAGCAACCTCTAACTCTTGGGCTTAAGCAATTCTCTTGCCTCAGCTTCCCAAGTAGCTGGGTCTACAGGCACCTAACACATCACCTGGCTATTTTCTTGTTGCAGGTGTCATTGTTGTTTAGCTGGACCAGGCCAGGCTCAAACCCACCAGTCTCAGTGCATGTGTCTGGGGCTATAACCACTGTGCTACAGGTGCCAAGCCTTGCCCAGGAAGCTTTGACATCTTTACCTCATTAAACATAATTAACTCTTTTTTTTTTTTTTTAATGTAGTTCACTTATGAATCCAAATTTTAGTCAACCAACTGAATGAACTATTAGAGCCACTTCCAGCTACATAAGATAACACTCTAAATTTGGACTCTTCAGTAAATATATCCGCATGAATAGGTTAGGCTCAATGTAGTGTTATATTCCATACTTCCTGGTCCAACATCCTTAGCATCTACTCTCACATATGTTTCCCCAGGGGTTTGCCAATATGATTACCAGAAGTTTGCAGGTTTTTATGTGCAAGGTGTTTCTTTTTGGATCCTACTGGGTAGCTGTTTTCTCTAGGCCTCGATTATATTACCATTGCTTGCTGTAGATTGCTAGCATCCTCTCTCATTCTTAGTTGGCACTCTGATGTTAATGTTACTTGCTTAGAATGTAAGATCTAAAAATGAATTTTGGGGGGACTTCCCACTCGGATCCCCTCTGCTGCTGGAGGTTCTGTTTCCCCTCTTTTTCAATCTAATTAATCTTTCTCTGTCAATAAACTATCCTGTCATTTAAGAAAATAAAAATAGGCTCTGCCCCTGTATCTCAAGAGGCTAGGGCACCAGCCACATACACCAGAGCTGGAGGGTTCAAGCCCAAACTGGGCCTGCCAAACAACAAAGACAACTACAACCAAAAAATAGCCAGGCATTATGGTGGACACCTGTAGTCCTAGCTACTTGGGAGGCTGAGGCAAAAGAATCACTGAAGCCCAAGAGTTTGAAGTTGCTGTGAGCTGTGATGCCATGGTACTCTACCCAGGGTGATATAGTGAGACTGTCTCAAAAAATAAAAATAAAAAGGTTTTGTCCTTTTTATTTACTGTTTTATCCTTAGAACCTAATGGAACCTGGTACATTATATATGTACTTAAATGACAGTTGAACGAATGAGTGATTACAGTTCCAGATAGCATTAAATTGTTGTCTTTGTGTTTGATTCATTCAACTTAGTGATAGAAAAGCTGAAATTTAGCCTAGTCAGCCAACTGACATGGATTAATGTAAAATTCTGAATTAAAGGATATCATGCTTTGTTTGGTTTAAAGACAATTGATCATCTGCAAGGGCACCAACTGACCCCTTTCTGAAGACTTGGTATGTGTTCATGTGCATTGTTAACACACCCTTTTAAAGAAATGGCCACTGCTATGACCAATGAGTATAAAAGACACAGCACTTGTGTTTTCATTGCATTTTTAAAATTTTACTTATTTATTTATTTATTTATTTTTGAGATAGAGTCTCACTCTGTCATCCTGAGTAGAGTGCTTTAGTGTCATTGTAACTCATAGCAACCTCAAACTCTTGGGCTTGAGCAGTCTTCTTGCCTCAGCCACCCAAATAACTGGGACTATAGGCATGCACCACAACATCTGGCTAGTTTTTCTACTTTTAGTAGAGATAGGGTCTTACTCTGTTAACCCAGGCTAGAATGTAGTGGCTTGATCACAACTCACTGTAGCCTCCAACTCTTGGGCTTAAGCAATGCTTGTGCCTCAGCCTCCCGAGTAGATAGGACTACAGGTATGTGCCACTACACTAGGCTAGTTTTGCTACTTTTGTAGAAAGGGATCTTGGCTCTTGCTTAGGCTGGTCTGGAACTCCTAACCTCAAGTAGTCCTCCTGCCTCAGCCTCCCCAAATAGGATTACAGGCATGAGCCACTGCTCCTGGCCTATTTATTTATTTTTATTTTTAAGAGACTTGATCTCACTGTATTGCCCAGATTAGGGTGCATTGGCATAATCATAGCTCACTTCAGCCTTGAACTCCTGGCCTAAAGCAACCATCTTGGCACAGCTTCTGAGTAGCTGGGGCTATGGGCTCATGCCACCACAGCCAGTTAGTCATATCTTTTTTTTTTTTTTTTTTTTTTTTTTGAGACAAGTCTCACTTGGTCTTCCTTTGTAGAGTGCTGTGGCGTCACAGCTCACAGCAACCTCAAACTCTTGGGCTTGAGCATTTCTCTTGCCTCAGCCTCCAAGTAGCTGGGACTACAGGCACCCAACACAAAGCCCAGCTATTTTTTGGTTGTAGTTGTCATTGTTGTTTGGCAGGCGCAGGCCAGTTTCAAATCCTCTAGTCCAGGTGTATGTGGCTGGCACCCTAGCCACTGGGCTATAGGCACTGAGCCCATTTAGTCATATCTTTTAGTTGGGCATTAGTAAAAAAAAAAAAAAAAAAAAAAAGAGGAGGAGGCTTTGCGCCTGCAGCACAGTGGTTATGGCACCAACCACATGCACCGAGGCTGGCTGGTTTGAACCCGGCCTGGGCCAATGACAACTGCAACAAAAAATAGGTGGGCATTGGCTCAACGCCTGTAGCACAGTGGTTAGGGCGCCAGCCACATACACTGAAGTTGGCAGGTTCGAACCTGGCCCAGGCCAGCTAACCAACAATGACAACTGAAACAAAAAATAGCTGGGCATTGTGGCAGGCGCCTGTAGTCCCAGTTACTTGGGAGGCTGAGGCAAACTCTTGAGCCCAAGAGTTTGAGGTTGCTGTGAGCTGTGACGCCAGGGCACTCTACTGAGGGTGACATAGTGAGACTCTGTCTCAAAAAAAAAAAAAGAAAGAAAAGAAAGAAATAGTTGGCTGTTGTGGCAGGCACCTGTAGTCCCAGCTACTTGGGAGGCTAAGGCAAGGGAATTGCTTATAAGCCCAAGAGTTTGAGGTTGCTGTGAGCTGTGATGCCATGGCACTTTGCTGAGGGTGACATAGTGAGACTGTCTCAAAAAAAAAAAAAAAAGAAAGAAAGAAAGAAAAAGGAGAGCAGAGATTAGTTATGTCTAGGAGGATTTATACAGATAATTTGGCTTTGCCTCCCTCATTGTGTAGTATTACACAAGGATATGAGACAGAGTAGGAAAGAAAAGTGCCTAAGGTTGTGTGTTAAATGAGAGGATCAGGGACTAAAACCAAAACCTCTACCTGGCTGAATGCACTTCTGCTATCTTGGGATGGAGTATTGGGCCATATGTCTAGCTCTGTTCCAGGTAGAAGAAAGGAAACCAAAGCCCTTCGAGGACCTATTCGCCCTGCTGGTAATTTTTTTTATCAGAGTGTAAAAAGGTTTTCAGGATCTGGGGGAGCAGAAAACAGCAAGAAAGTATAATCTTTGGACACTTCTTCTTTTTCTTCTTCTTCTTCTTTTTTTTTTTTGAGAGAGAGTCTCACTATATCACTCTCAGTAGTCAGTAGACTGCTATGGTGTTACAGTTCACAGCAAACTCAAATTCTTGGGCTTAAGTGATTCTCTTGTCTAGCCTCCCATAAACTGGGACTACAGGCGCCCACCACAATGCCTGGCTGTTTTGTTGTTGTTGTCGGTGTTGTTTAGCAAGCCCGGGCCGGATTCGTACCCGGTGCGCTAACCATTGAGTACAGGTGCTGAGCTAATTATTTTTTCTTGAATCTCGTGTGTCTTAGAGTTCCAATAATCGTCTATAATAAGAATATTAAATATTCATGAATAATTTGCCCTACTTGAGAGAGTAGTTTTTCTTCTTTGGGTTTAGACCTAGAATGTCATTTATCCATAGTTGGCTAGAATAAATTAGTACAATAAGTAGAAACCATTGACTATGGAGTGTGGACATGAGTGCAAGTTTAATTGTGTTTTCTGCCCCAGTTGAATTCTGATTATGCCTACTTGTGAATTTTTTTTTTGGCTTTAAATAAAAAAATGTGTTAACTTCTACCATAATTTTAATTCTTCCATATATAACCTATTTAATAGAATGTGAAAACACAAATGATGTTCATTATGAGTTATGAGTTCATTATGAGGGAATATTTTCATTCCTTTTTTGTCTGCAGAAAGCGCCTACTTTCTGTATTCCTCTAATTAGGGTAGCTATATATCATGTCATAGATATATGACAGTTCTGGTTTGTTATGTCTGTTGTCTTGACCTAATTATTAATAGTTACTCCTTTTACTCTCAGGTATCTTGACTTACTCTGACCAGGCAAATTTAAGTCTTTGAATGAGCTGACTTAGTTTAATCTAAATTTCTAAACATTTACAAAAAAATAAATTACATACTGATCATGATATTTTAATATTAAAAAATAATACAATCTGAATAAAATTCAGTTCAACAGAGGTGTTGCAAAAAGTAGAATCTTAATTTGTTGAGTCTGTCTTTAAGAAAAACATACAAGGCTCGGCACTTGTGGCTTAAGCGGCTAAGGCGCCAGCCACATACACCTGAGCTGGAGGGTTCGAATCCAGCCTGGGCCCGCCAAGCAATGACGACTGCAACCAAAAAATAGCCGGGCATTGTGGCAGGTGCCTGTAGTCCCAGCTACTTGGGAGGTGGAGGCAGGAGAATCGCTTGAGTCCAGGATTTGGTTGCTGTGAGCTATGACACCACGGCTCTCTACCCAGGGCGACAGCTTGAGGCTCTGTCTCAAAAAAAAAAAAGAAAAACACACGAGAATATCAGATACTATTTTTTTGCAATCATTTATTCATCTAACATCCATTTGTTGGGCACCAGCTGGGTATCAGGCAAGATAGCTGTTGCTGAGAATACTGACTGGGAAGGCATAGTGACTAAACATAGAGTAGACAACCAAATCTTGTGTTTAAATGCATGCTTAGGTTGCCATGAGAACACTGAGGAAGAGTCCCTGGGTTTAAGAGGGGTGGTACATGCATATATTTCCTAGAGAAGTGACCCTAGGAAGGAAGTGGAGAAGGGAATATATGTAACAGACTGTGGAGAATGAGAAAGGAAGTTATTTAGAGACATATTTTATGGAAGTTATATAGAGACATGTTTATAGGAACAGTATACATTCAATATGGTAATGAATTGAGTGTCATGGGAATTAGAAGAAACAACTGAAAACAATGTAGTGTTCAGCTAAACTCTCACCAGCTTAGCCTGTGTTACAGTCTCACAGTAGCATCTTTTACCTGTGCCCCTCTGGGAAGCATCCAGCAGAATTTCTGGTTGAAGCAAAACAGGTATACTATGTGGTCTTTTAGAACAGTTCAAAGACAGGCATCCTGATTTGTTTTATGGTGACCCAAAAAGAAACTGTTAACTTAAAGTTATCTCCTTCTTGCTGGAGATCTCCTTCAGTACTTCACTGTTTTAAAATATTGTTAGAGCTCTGAACTCTTACAAAAATCTTCTAGTCACTTTAGTGGTGACACTTATGGGCCCGTGTCAAATATTATTCATTTCAAATCAGAAAAGATTGGCAGGCTTGTTACCCTTTTAGTATAGTGGAGAAAGATACTGGAATATAGTAGGATATGAACATTTTAGTCTATTTAATTATAAAAAGTGGTATTGGCTAAAAAAGTCTGAGGAAAGAATGGGCTTTTGCTATCACCTTCTTTATTTTTAGAAAGTTAAAATATTTTTATTTTGAAGTATTTTCAAATTTATAGAAAAGTTGAAAAATAAAAAAAATTCTGTGTGATTTCCAGATTCAACAATTGATGTAGAAACATGTATCCTATGTACTTAGTGGGAGGTGGGGGATGAGGAGAGCAGAGAGAGGGAAGGAGGGAGGGGTGCATGTGTGTCACAGGGATGGTGGTGGGGGTACACCTTTTGGGGGCGGAACACCATTGTGGGAGGGTCTTTATCTGATACAAGCATTCAATGTAACCTGGTTCTTTGTAGCCTCAATGAATCCCCAACAATAAATTAAGGAAAAAAACACAATTGATATATTTTGTCACAATTGCTTTATTATTCTATGATATATATGAATATACACATACTTCTTATCAATTAATTATATTTAGAGATTCTTCCCTTTCTGTGAAGCCCCCTTGCCAGTATTAGTTTTTGTTACCTTGTATTGCTATATCATTTAAACATCTTTATAATACAGTTTAGCTCTTTCTTAAGAAAGAGTCTCACTCTGTTGCCCAGGCTAGAGTGCCATGGCTTTAGCCTAGCTCACAGCAAACTCAAACTCTTGGGTTCAAGTGACCCTCCTTGCTGAGCCTCCCAAGTAGCTAGGACTATAGGCACCCACCACAATGCCTGGCTAATTTTTTTTTCAATGTTTAGTAGAGATAGGGTCATGGGGTCTTGGTCTTGATCAGGCTGGTCTCAAACTCCTGAGCTCAAGAGATCCTCCCGCCTCAGCCTCCAGAGTGCTAGGATTACAGGTGTGAGCCACTACACTAGGCCCAATTTAGGCCTTAATGAGATACTGGGTTGTGTAGTTCTTCATTTCTCCTTTGGCTTAGTTTCTATCCCCAAAGCATAATGAGAGGGGGGGGGGGAGAGGGGAGAGGAGAGAGAGGAGAGAGAGAAGGGCATTGGAAGAAGCTGAAAGAGTGAGCCTGTTGGAGTATATAGAGATGTGGCCTAATAGGCTTTTAATGAGAATTATAGTTTAAAAAAAGTCAGAGAGATTAGTAAGAAGGATGGTAGCATTTTGCATTTTTAAGAATCTCTTTATTTTTAATCACATCACAATATTAAAATTCTGTTTAATAAGAAGACAGCTGGATTCTCATCTGCCTCTGCGTTCAGTCTGTCACAATATGTTGTTTTGATTGAAGGTTATGAAGAAAATCCATTTCACAAATATATGTCGTTAGGAGGAGCAATATTTTAATAGTTTTTGTCAGGTAACTATGGATATTCTTAATTTGATTTGACATCAAAACTGACATGACACGTAGTAGTTTCTTAAAGATTATTTGCAATGTAAAATCTGATACCATATCAGTGAGCCTTCTGTATTATTATGTTAAAATTCATTAGTCTGGCTAGCACTTGAAATGGCTTTTTTTTTTTTTTTTTTGAGACAAGAGTTTCACTCTGTCCCCCTAGGTAGAGTGCCTCTGTGTCATAGCTCACAGCAACTTAAAACTCTTGGGCTCAAGTAATCTTCTTGCCTCAATCTCCCCAGTAGCTGGCTTCCCACAACATCCAGCTTCTTTTTCTATTTTTAGTAGAGACGGGGATCTTGCTCAGGCTGGTCTCCAACTCCTGAGCTCAAACAATCCATTGGTCTGGGCCCTCCAGATTGCTAGGCTTATAAGTGTGAGCCAAGCCCAGCCTGGGATGGATCTTATCTAATAGAATCAGTCTGGCTTTGATGTATATTATACATAGGCTACTTGATGAATTAGTTTTAATTCATCAAACTAAATGCTTTAAATGTTTAGCCACTTGACTTTACTGTTAATTGCCTTCAATTTTACAGAAATAGAAAACTGGCCCCTATCTTTTTCTATCCTCGTTTTATAGAAGAACCAAAGTATCTGGGGATGACTAATGGTGAGGGTAGGGGTTGTTTCTGTTGCATTGTGTGAATTGCTTTTTATTTAGAATTTCATTTTTCATTCTTTTTTGCTTGTTTGTTTTAGAGACAGAGTCTCACTTTGTTGCCCTCAGTAGAGTGCTGTGGCATTACAGCTCACAGGAACCTCCAGCTCTTGGGCTCGGGCGATTGTCTTGCCTCAACCTCCCGAGTACCTGGGACTAGGCACCTGCCACAATGCCTGGTTATTTTTGTTGTAGTTGCCACTGCTGTTTTAGCTGGCCAGGGCTGGGTTCAAACCTGTCACCCTCAGTATATGGGGCTAGCACCCTACCCACTGAGCCACAGGTACCGCCCACACCCAGCTATTTTTTGTTGCAGTTTGGCCAGGGCCAGGTTTGAACCTGCCACTCTTGGTATATGGGGCCAGCGCCCTACTCACTGAGCCACAGGCGCCGTCCTCATTTTTCATTCTTTTACAAAAATAGACTCTCTGAATAGATTGAAATTATGCTAAGCTCCCACTTCCTCCTACAAGGGAGTTTGCCTGTTGTCTCCCCTCCTCAGTCTTCCCCTCCCTCCACTCTCTTCCCTTCCTCTCTCTTTTCTTGTTTGGTTTTACCAGGGAAATGTCCACAGATTGCCTGCTTTTACTGTGGAGTTTTAAAAACAAAATCTAGGTCAGCAGCACTGAATAAAGATGTGGGAGTGAGTCTCTGTCAAATATGCCTCTTGAATAATACTGTTAGTAAGAGGAGGCTGTTAGTTCTGAATGTTGCTCCTGAGATAGCCACTCTAGGTTGTCCTGTAGCACCACTGTGAAACATGGTAACCAGCCGCCTTCTGCATCTTAAACCAGACTTGTGTGTTCCTTCTCCAGAAAGTATAAGGAGAATGTACCCACTTCTCTGAATAAAGCTTTGTTTCTTTACCAAGGATAAGAAATATAAACAGAGTCACTGAAATGGTAAATTATTTAAATTCTTTTGGGATTCCTTATGATATGCTTTTTCTCCCCTAGAGACAGGGTCTTGTTCTGTCGCCCAGGCTCAAGGGCATGC
>CAUYPK010130828.1:0-63151 GCA_963574355.1 Loris lydekkerianus | reverse complement strand
GTGGTGGCAGCCTCTCGGGTGGGTGAGGCAGGAGAATCTCTTGAACCCAGGAGTTTGAGGTTGCTGTGAGCGTGGCTGATGCCATGGTACGCTCGCCCGGGCAACAGTGTGAGACCCTATTTCAAAAAAAACAACACCCCCCCCCTCAAAAAAAAAAAAAAAAAGGCCAAGAAGAAAATGATTTTTCTTTTGCTTCATGTGTTCTAGGTTAGAATAGGTGGGTTGGGTTATTCCCTTTCACGAATTTCCCAAGACATCATTGGAAACTACACATGATTATATTCATGGCAGGGTGATTTATGATAGTGGAAATTTGGAAACCACCTAAAAATCCAATTATAGGAACTAATTTAATAATGTAAGGTGTCTCCATAGGAGGGATGGCCGAGAAGAGCCATTTGAAAACCGTGATGCAGTGATCATAACAAGGATGTAAGTACTGCTGTGCTCCTCTCTTGCACTAAGGACGTACCGCTCATTCTGGTAATGCTCACAGTACATCCCTGGCCTGCAGGTGAGGAAATGGAGGTTTAGAGAGGTGGAGTAACTTGGTCAACATCCCAGAGACATGATCTGGAAAGATGTTCATGGGATCTTAAATTTTAAAAGCAGGGTGGCTGTATAATTTCAGTTTCATGCACAAAGCCTAACAATGAAGGTCCGGTGTTATAAAACTCTTCACAGGTGAGTCTGATTGATGCAGAGCTCAAATTATAAGTCATGGTGTAGATTCCTAACAGGTGACAATGGAAAGAATTCATGGCATAGTAAATTTTTGTTGTTGTTGCAGTAATTTTTTTTTAAAGCAAGGTTACATTTATAATATAATTCCATTTAGTAAGTGTGTGTATGTGTAAGCCATGATTTTATTTACTTTTTATTTTCTGAGACAGTCTTATTTAGTTGCCCTGGGTAGAGTGAGGTGGCATCATAGCTCACAGCAACCTCAAATTCCTGGGCTCAAGCAATCCTCTTGCCTCAGCCTCCAGAGTAGCTGGTAAATAGTGATTTTAAATCAATGTTGGTTTTGCCTCTTCAGGGACAATATCTGGACATGTGTTTGGTTATCATAAATGGTGGTCGTGGGGGTGCTATTGGCATCTAGTGGGCAGAGAGACCAGGGGTGCTATTAAATATCGTACAATGCATAGAGCAGCCCCCTAAACAAAGACCTATCCACCCAGAATGTCAACAGAACCAAAGTTGAGAAACCCTGATTATACACACACGCACAAAGGGATTAACACACACACACACACACACATACACGCAGAGAGAGAAAGTCTAGAAGGAATATTTCAGAGTGCTGACAGTGGTTATCTTTGGGTATAGGGTGAATTTTTTCGTATCTCTACTTTTTAAATTTTTTTTCTATGAAGGGGCATGATGAAATGTGGCAGATAAAAAGAAATTATATAGCTACAATTGCCTTAGAAATGGTTCAGTTAAAGACAAACAGAAGAGCAGCACAGAGGAGGAAGGTTGGGGGGGGCGAAGTTTTTTTTTTAAGAGACTCACTTTGTCACACTTGGTAGAGTGCTGTAGTGTTACAGCTCACAGCAACCTTCAGCTCTTGGACTTAGGCGACTCTCCTGCCTCAGCCTCCTGCGTAGCTGGGAGTACAGGCCCCTGCCACAATGCCTGGCTATTTTTTGTTGCAGTTCAGCCGGGGTCGGGTTCATACCCGCCACCCTCAGTATATGGGTCTGGCGCCCTACTCACTGAGCCACAGACGCTGCCCTGGGGGGAAGATTTTTCAGGGGTTCAAGAAAATGTTATGTCAAGCCTCTTGAGGAATGGCTTTCATGATCCTGAAGCTTGGGTAAAAATCAGCCACAAAAGCCCCTGGGGAAATGTGTGTGAGCCTGGAGGAGAAGCTACATCACCCTCTGGAAGTCAGATCTGGAGCAGGGGAGGTGAACTTGCAGGGGGTGTTGTGTGCACACAAGGGCATAAGGCCCCAGCTTTGTTGTGGTTATTAACGATGGGCTGTAATACCTCACCTGCTCCTCATGCTGTTTGATGGGTCTGCTCTTTGCCCTTTTCCGGACCAATAACGCTGCAGATTCAGCGGCAGTTCTGCAACCACCTGGGTCACGGCTCCTTATGCGAAATAAAGAGAGAGACAATCGTATCCCAGCTTAAAACAGAAAGGCTCCAGCAGCTGCTTAGCAACTCCTGTGAGGGTTCCTTCCCAGAGCGGAGGAGCAGACATAAACCATCCCATAAAAAGGGAGCAAGAGGGGTCCAGACAATGGCTGGAAACTCAGTGTGGCTCCTGGCAAGCTTCCTAAAAGCTCAGTGAAGAGCCAGCCAGAGCTAAACAAAGGGCCACCTCGTGAGTCACCTCCTCAGGGCTGCTCCTCATCTGAGGAAGTATGGGCCTCTGTGCTGAGCCTGTTCCCAAAGCATCCCAACATTTGAACCAGCACAGTATCAGCTAAGTGCCCCTGCCACCCACCAAGGTCCCATCCCCCTCCCTTCTTATCATCCCTATTCAATTATGAAATTAATGGTAGCTCTGCCCGGCGCCTTCTCAGTGCAGAGTGAGGAAATCTTTTTTTGGCCAGAACTCCAAAGCACAGCCATGCATCAGAACCAGCAGATTCCTGGGCATGTGGCATTGGATCAAGGATTGCAAATAGGTTTCAAGTCCTGTGCCAACTCGGAATGGTCAGAGGTCTGCCTGGAGTGCTGCCTGGAGAAGCTCCCTGGGACTCTGTCCAGGAGAGTGGGAAATGCATTGCGACTGCTGAGCTCTGTCCGTGGTGGAGAGTTTTTCCCAATGCTACTCCATTCCTGCTTCTGCCCTTGACCAGATGATTATCCACTTAGTTACTCCGAATTGTACTGGAATTTCCAAGCTGCCACTCCAACTGGCAATTGTTGCCAATTCTAGTAGTGGCATTTTTAAAGATTGCCAGCACCAAATAACTTTGAGCATTTATCAAGATGCAGATTCCTGAATCCCAATAACCTGCCTATGTGGAGGAGCTGATCAGAAAATGCAAATTTCTGGGCCCCACTCCAGAGCTCCTAATATCTTGGAGGTTAGCAAAGGAATCTATACTTTTAACAAGAACCCCCAGATGATTTGTATTATACTTAACCTAGAAATTAACCTAGAACCATTAACCTAGAAATATTATTTTTACCTGGACAGTCATACCTAAGAATATTCTTAAAATCACTATTCTAGATTGGCTTATGGTGATTTTCAAATATGTCCAGTATCCTTTGACACTTCTCTTTCTAAGTGTGAGCTGGACTTATAATGAATAAAACATGGTTTATGTGACAGTGTGTGACACCCAAGATCAGGTCATTAAAGGAGTTGTTTCCTCATCCTTACTCTCGGATCACCTGCTTTGGGGGGAGCCAGGCACCATATTGTAAAGACACTCAAACAGCCACATGACGAAGTCTTTTAGAGGCCCCACTTGAGCCTTCAGATGACTGCAGCCTCATGAGAGGCCCTGAGCCAGAACTACTTAGGTAAGCAACTCCCAAATTTCCAACCCGCAGAAACTTCCTAAATAACAAACATGTGTTGTTTGAAGCCTCTAAATTTAGGGGTACAGTTATCCCTTGGTATCTATTAAGGACTGGTTCTAAGATCCCTTTGAATACTAAAATCCGTGAATTCTCAAGTCCCTTATAGGGAAAGGTGCAGTATTTGCATATAACCTACACATGTAGTATATGATTTAAATTATCTCTAGATTACTTATAATTCCTAATAAAATGCAAATGCTATGGAAGTAATTGTTACACTGTATTTTTATTCACACTGTATCATTTTTATTATTGTATTGTTATTTTTGTTTTGCAGAATATTTTCAGTCCACGATTGATTAAATCTATGGACATGGAACTTACTATTAACCTAATAAGCCACCCCTAAACAAAGTGAGCTTAACACCCCAAATGGAAGGCTTTGTTTTCCTCCAACCAATCCTCTGGGCAGAGCAATAGGGAATGTGCAGGTAGGATGTTCCCAAGTCATCTGAGGCTCAGCCAGGCTTTGGTTCTTTTATGATTCCCAGGGGTGTGTTTGCCCAGAGAAGCTTTGTTTGAAGTCCCACCTGTGTATATACATTTTGCCCTGCTCCCAGTGTGGGCTCTAAGCTCTTAATAAGGGTCACAAAAACTTTGAAAAAATTCAGTCCTAGTTTCTCCCCAGCCTCATTTCACCTCTCTGCTATCTACTTCTCCCTGTGTTCTAAACATCTGCATGTGTGCCTGGCCACCTTTGCATATGCTCTCCCTTTGTGGGGGGGTGGGTGGGGGTAGGGGCTGCCATACCCTGATACTGCCTCCTCCAGACCTTCCTCAGCTCCCCGTGTCCCTTCCAGGCAGTGTTGATGGCTTCCCTCTGCTTTACCAGCACTTTGCACACTCTAGCAATGACGTAAACCTTATTTTCCAGTGCAAATTTGGGTATTGGGGTCTAGAGGTTAGCTATTCTAAATGAGAGTGGTTTGAGTGCCTAAATACAAACAGGCAGAATTTGTTTTTGTTTATTCTTCAGTGCTTCTCAAATGTTAGCATTCCTAAGCATTCTTGTGCAGGGAATATGCAACCTGAATTTATACATGATCCTGAGTTCACATACGATTGAAAAGCTTGGGTAACTTAGACTTTCCATGATTTGTACCTTATGCACCTGCATTTAATTGCAATCCGGATGGTGACTTCAACGTAGTCTCATCTAGAATGACAGATTGCCAGGCTGGGAAGAACTGTTAAGATAATTTAGGCCTGTTGTTCTAAGAAGTTTGAATTACATACTCCTTTGATAATACAATGAAAGCTATGAACAATCTCACTGGAAAACCTGAAATTCCTATGTTCAAAAATCCCTAATACTGGGCCGCGCCTGTGGTTCAGTGAGCAGAGCGCCGGCCCCATATACTGAGGGTGGCGGGTTCAAGCCTGGCCCCGGCCAAACTGCAACAACAACAACAAAAAAATAGCCAGGCGTTGTGGTGGGCACTTATAGTCCCAGCTACTCGGGAGGCTGAGGCAAGAGAATCACCTAAGCCCAGGAGTTGGACGTTGCTGTGAGCTGTGTAACTCCATGGCACTTTACCGAAGGCAAAAAAGTGAGACTCTCTAAAAAAACAAAAACCCTAGTACATTTAAACCCATGTTACAGATGAGGAAAATGAGGCCCAGAGAGAGTTAGCAAATTGGCCATGGTCTCAGAGCCCGTTAGTGGAAGAGCTTTTTGCTGTTATGTTCCTGATTCCTTCCCAGTAGCAGGTGGCCATCCTCCATCTAGGTCAGCTTCCATATGCTGTCCAGGGATGCTGAATCCTTACTTCACAACTCCAGCCTGCTTGACACTTCATCCAAGTTTGGGTGCTTCAACGGGAGCCTGTGTCCTCGGCGATGTGATCATCTAGAGCAGGCGTCCTCAAACTTTTTAAACAGGGGGCCAATTCACTGTCCCTCAGACCATTGGAAGGCCGGACTATAGTTTAAAACAAAAAACTATGAACAAATTCCTCTGCACACTGCACATAACTTATTTTGAAGTAAAAACCAAAACGGGAACAAATACAATTCACACCACTTCATGTGGCCCATGGGCTGCAGTTTGAGGACACCTGATCTAGAGGGTTCCAAGAGTGGGCCTTCCCTGGTCTCCTGAGAGGGCTGGGCTGGGCTTAGAGACTCTCACCACCACTATGTGGATTCTAGGCAGAGGCCTGTCAGACAGGCCAGAATTCATGCTGAAGAAATTCCAGACAAAAATGGGGGCCGGAAGTACTGCATAGAGCAAAGAAACAACAGGTTGCAATAAAGCAGGAAAATGGTTCCCGGCACGAGCTGGCCAGAATCAGACCAGGGGTTTAAGGGCACAGGAAGCCAGGTTTGACTGCAGGGTAGAGGAGAGGTGTGAGGAAATTGTTGGCCAAGAGCCAAATGATTCTTCCAAGAAGATAAATTGTAAGAAAGATAGGCTATTTCTGATAGGTAACTTAGAAGTGACTACTTGGTGTCTGTCCAAGGATAGTTTTCAAAAACAAAGCATAAGAAACAAACAACTAAAATTTATTAGGTTTGATTACATCAAGGTCCGGACATAGCTTAGACCTCAGGAATAGTTTGATCAAGGACATGGCTCAGTTTCTCTACCAGCATCTCAGGTTTTCCCCTCTCTGCGTGCTGGCTTCATCCTCACACTGGCTTCCCTCCTTGCCACTATCCCAGGCCTCATATCTGCAGACTATACTTTCAAGAACAAGAGAGAGCTTCCCTTTTTCCAATCTCTGAACAAAAGCCCTGAATATTACTCTTACTGTATCTGAATCAATCACTGCAGTAAAGGAGGTGAGATTACATGAAAGGACTCGGCAATCACAGCCCATCGTGGGGATGAGGTGGGCCAATTCCACACACACCCTGAGCTGCCACATAGCAGGGCGGGGTCGCTGGAGGGCAGGGAGGCAACCCTGTACTTATGAGGATTTAAGGGGGCCGTGTCACTATCTACTACAATTCTTTTTTTCTTTTTCTTTTGAGACAGACTCTTGCTCTGGTGCCTGTGGTAGAGAGCCATGGCCTCAGCCTACCACACACTGGCCTGAAACTCCTGGGCTCAAGAGACCTTCCTGCCTTCCATAGTTACTGGAATTACTATGGACGTGCACACCCAGCTGGCATGCTGGCTAATTTTTTTTTTTATTTTTAGTAGAGATGGGGGTCTCACTTTGCTCAGGCTGGTCTCTGAACTCCTGAGTTCAAGTGCTCCTCCCGCATTGACCTCCCAGAGCGCTAGGATTACAGACGTGAACCACCATGCCCAGCCCTCTGTAGTAGGACTGTGTCCTGATTTGATGCAGTCCACATCCAATTTCCAGAGATTTTTTTCTGACTCCTTGGGGCCTGATTGAGCTTCTCTGAATGGCAGCTGACGCTGAAAATGTTGATTCAATGTTTAAAAGTCACTGAAAATCAGAACAGGAAGAGATCATTTGAAGTCATCTGATCCAACCCTTTATTCCCATTTTTTAATGAGGTGCTTCCCACCTGGACTCCATGTCCAATGCTCTCCCTCTGACACAGTGGGAGGCTCCATAGTGTACATTTTAGGAGACTAGTTTTGATCCGGTGCTGTCACTTAACAGCTGAGCAAGTTACTTAGCCTGTCTGTGAGCCTCAGTTCCTTCACAAGTAAAATGGAAATGACAATACGGTATTATGAAGACTAAATCTGTATTAGTTTCTTATTGCTGCCGTAGCAACTTATGACAAATGTTAAGGGCTTAAAAGAAAAGAAATATTCCCAGAGGCTTTGGGGAGAATCCATTTCCCGGCCTTTTCCACCTTTTAGAGCAGTTATTTTCAACCAGTGTACCGTGGGAGGATCTTAGGTGTTCCTCAAAAAAATTTTAAAAGCATTAATTAAATTGTTTTTGAAAGAAGTCCAAAGCATAGTAAGTATATATATTTTTTGATCAACATAATTTAAGTGTGCCACGGAAGTTTACATATAGGTTCAAGTGTGTCATGAGATACAAAAGGTTGAAACCCACTGTTCTAGTGGCTACCTGCCTTCCCTGGCTCATGGCTCCTTCATCCCTCATCAAAGCACATCACTCTAACCTCTGTTTCCACAGTCACATCGCCTTTTTTTGACTCTGGCCCTCCTGTCTTCCTGTTATAAGGACCCTTGTGATTACATTGGGCCTACCTGGATCATTCAGGATAATCTCTCCATTTTAAGATCCTTACTTATATCTTCAACATATTGTACAACATGTACAACATATTCACAGGTTCTCAGAATTGGGATGTAGACACCTTTTGGGGATGGGGTGGATAGCACATTATTCTGTTTACTGAAAAATAGCATAATCAATGTCAAAGCATGGAACATAGTGCTAGCTATATAATAAGAATTCCATTAATGTCATTATCATCACTTAGGCACCACCAACTGGTGCCCAGCACTGTGCTAGTCACTGTGGCCACCACAGCAATCAAAATGGATGTGGTTCTTCCCTTTCTGTGGTGTATCCAGTCTCCCCAGTGTAACATTGGAACTCTTATACACAGTGATGCTCAGTGATTATATCAGCTTTTCCTGTATAACCCACTGTACCCTAAAGCTTACTCAGAACAATTTTGTAAGTCATCAATTTCAGTTCTTCTGGGCTGGACAGGGCCTAGCTGGTTCCCCCAGCTGTTCTTCCATGGTCAGCTGGGGATGCTGGTTTGTAATGGTTTTGGCTGGAATGAATGGGGCCTCTCTCCACATGGTTTTTTCATCCTCCAGCAGGCCAGCCCGGGCTTGTTGGCACATAGGTGGAAAGGAGAAACAAGAGTAGCAAGACCTCTTAAGTGCTGGGCTCAGAACTAACACACTAACACATCTGCCACTTCTGTTGATCACAAAGTCAGCCCCGATTCAAGAAATAAGAAAATATACTTCATCTTTTGATGGGAGAAGTGGTGACGTATTCTGGCCATTTTTATGATTGACCACAGTGACATTGCAAGGAGGAGAAAAGGAAAATGGAGGTTGCATCCCAGTGGAATAGTTACCAGGGGCGAATTTTTCCCTGGAAAAGCTGCAAGCTGCTTAGGAGGGGCCCAGGGGTGGCTAATTATTCTTGTGCTCTCTGTGAAGGACAATGCATTCGCATATTTCTTTCTCCATGTGCTAAAATGCCAGGCCCCAAGATCTTTATTATAAATGACACAATTAAGTCCTTGGCAAGGAAAAGTCAAGTTCACAACCTCTCTTCTGTTTTTTAGGAAGCGAGCACAACAAGCAGAACTGCTGCACCAAAGTCCACCCAGGTGACAAAAGACATAAATTTTGAAAATTGAAAGAGGTCACCAGAACACTAAATTCCTTTAAAACAATAGCATCTATTTGTCATTGGCATAGGTGAGTGAAAAAAAAAAACACGACATAAAACAGTTGATCTAGTTTACCCTAATTTTTTTAAAGAGAAAAATATTTACGTAGGCCTAGAAAAACAACCAGAAAGATATATGCACCACAATTGTAATGGCAGTTAGAAATCTTGGCTGAGATCTGAGGTGATTTTTATTTTTTTTGTTTCTATTTCTCTGAAATTTTCCAATTTTCTATAAGAAACCTAAATTACTTTAGTACTGAGATATAATAATTAAAAAAACCTACAATGGCTTCTAATTGCTTCAACATATAAATATGAAGCTCTAAGTTATTTGATTGTATTGTTATTTATTTATTTATTTATTTATTTTGCAGTTTTTGGCTGGGGCTGGGTTTGAACCCGCACCTCCAGCATATGGGGCCAGTGCCCTACCCCTTTGAGCCACAGGCGTCGTGGCTCCCTCCCCCCATTGTATTGTTAATACTATGGGCTAGAATTTAGGGCTTCCAAATTTTTCCTTTTAAAATTATCCTTTGCACACACTAAGGTCTTGATTTCCTAATTTTGAGTTTATAAAATGTATTAGTGCAAGTTCCTTTCTTTTGTCCAATCTCCCATTTCTCTGGATGCTGAGAACTCAAAGCTTTTTAGCAAGTGAGATACCCAGAGGCCATTGTACTGACTTTTGCACAAATGACTTTCAGAGCCCTGATTAATATCTTGCTCTTGGCTCTAACCAGGGGTGAATATACAGAACAGGCCTACAAAGAACATTTCTGCATCTTTTTTTTTTTTTTTTTTGCAGTTTCTGGCTGGGGCTGGGCTTGAACTCGCATATAGGGCTGGAGCCCTACTCCTTTGAGCCATAGGTGCCGCCCTCATTTCTGCGTCTTTTATAAAATTACCTCCAGAGGCCTTGTCTGATATTTGGTTCATGATCCGTTCTATGGAGATCCTTCAATGGATCTACCTTGCACACCTTCTAAGGAAGTTGGGTTTTCAAGGCGCCCTGGTGTGCTTCTTGTTAGAAAACCATGAGATGAGGTCATTTGTCTTGTTTTCTTTTTGCCTTTGCTGCTAGGAAGCTTAGAATCAAATTCTGGGGTTAACTAAGGCAACTTCCTGTACCAGCATTTCCTGTCTTGTGGAAAAGTACCATCATCTGTTCTCTCATTGAAGCCAGAAATCTCAGAGAACATTCTGGGGAGAATTTTCTGCCTTCTTGTAGCAATTACCAAAAGAAAGAATTCAGGAAATGCCAGTCCCAAATATGTCGCTTTGGTATGCTGCTTATATTGAACTCAGGGAACAGTCAGGCCGTAGACTGAACACAGGGAACAGTGAGTGCAGGCAGAGGCTTCCTCTGAGCTCCCCTTATCTGCCTTAGGAAGGATCCCCCAACAGGAATTCAGTAGTCATTGAGTACCATCCCCAGGAACCTCATCAGCCAACAAGACTGGCTCTTATCACAGGAGAGAGGATTGGAGGTGACACCACACCCAGAAAGACTCTGCCACAGTCTGTCACCTATTCCTCCCAGGGCCCACTCATCTTTCCCCCAAATCATTTACTTTCCCCTCTCTTATATGAAGAGGGTACCTATGCTTCTGGAGTTCACTGGCTTTGGGGGTATTTACCTTTTTCTATGCATGTGACTCCCCCATGCATCTAATAAATTAGCATACCTTTTCTGCTGTCCATCTGCCTCTTCTCAGTTTATTTCATAGACTCAATTATTGAACCCTCAGAAAGTAGACAGGGAGTCTTTTCTCCCCTACACAGCCTTGGAGTCCTTTCCTTTTAAATCTCTCTCCAATCTGCCCACCTCTCTGTAGCCTCATGATCACCTTTTACTTCAGCCATCATTCTGTGCTTGGATTGCTCAAGGCATCTTCTAACTAGACTTTCTGAATCTCACTGCACCCAGTTTTTCCAAAAATCTCTGCAAAAAGTCCATCTTCCATACTAATAGGGCCCATGGTCATGCTAATATGCCAATCTGACCTGGAAAGCTAAAAATCTTTCCATGTGAAAGTTTAATGCCTCCATCCCCTTGCATGAGGCTCTACCTCCCTCTCTCAGCTCCCATCTTCCAACTCTTCACTACAGCAATAGTAAATCCACAAGTCGTACTCCCTTTTATCTCTGGGATCCTTCACATGCTGCTCCCTTGCCTCGAATGCTCTTCTCTCTCCCCCAGTTCTTCTTTAGCATGGTTAGTACGATGGATCTGTCTTCAAGTTTATCCACTAGCACGGTCTCTGTTTCCTTCTCCCACCTCAGGCTGGGTGTCCCTCCCTGGGATTCTCACATTATATAACAGTTCCTTGTTATAGCACTGGCTGTGGTGAGTTGCAGGGCAGGCTTCCTTATCTGTCTCCTGTTCTGAATTGCAAGCCCCAGGAGGGCAGATCCCAGGTATACCTCTTATTGCAGGGGTCCCCAATTTTTTTGACACCAGGGTCTGGTTTCATGGAAGACAATTTTTCTGCACTGTGGGAAGGCAGTTTGGTTTTGATATGACTCTGTAAGCAATTGATTTATTATGGTCTCTTGTGGAATCAAACCTCTTCGCTAATGATAATCTGTATTTGCAGCTGCTCTCCAGCGCTAGCCTCACTGCCCCAGCTCCACCTCGGATCATCAGGCATTAGACTCTCATAAGGAGCAACCTAGATCCCTCACATGCACAGTTTACAGTAGGGTTTATTCTTTTCCGAGAATCTAATGCTGCTGCTGATCTGTCAGGAGGTGGAGCTCAGGTGGTGATGTGAGTGGGGAGCTGCAGTAAATACAGATGAAGCTGCACTGGCTCACCCAGCTACTCACCTCCTACTGTGTGACCGGTTCCCAACAGGCCGCAGACAGGTACAGGTCCACAGCCTCAGGGCCAGCACAGTGCTTGACCCGTAGCAGATGCTCACCGAGTATTTGGTAAATGAGTGAATACAGAAATAAACTAGTTCTCTGTCATTAAAAAACTCTTCCATATCCCTTGCTCCCTCTCCCTAACTCTTATTATTTATTGCTTGGTCTCATTGTTTTATATTGTGCCTCTCTGTTATCATAAGCCAACCTGCAGATCATTTCACAAAATCGCCATGATGTTCCTGTCCTTGCAGCAAACCTGTACGCCAAGACCTATCAAGTGGTGGGATCTGTTTTCCCACCCCCCGAATCAGTGCTGTCCCCTACGAACGGCATGCAGCTGGCAGAGTGTGGCTGACTGTGTGTCTGTTCAGGAAGCCCTGCATGTTTCTTTTCTTGCCACTGGAACTGCACTGCCATGCACACTAGCCTGAGCTAGCCCACCGGGTGATGAGAGACATCAGGCTCAGACCTCTCCACCACCCCAGCTGACAGCCCAACAGCCACCAACCACCAGACATGTGAAGTCATCTTAAACTAGACAGCCCCAGGCAACTTGTCACTTATAGCAGACGCTCAGTGGAGATCAACCCTGCTTGGCCCAGATCTGTGGACAAACAGGCAAGAACAATAATGAAGACTTGTCTTAAGCCCCTAATATCAATTTGGTTTCTTTTTTTCTTTTTTTTTTAGACAGCGTCTTACTTCGTTGTGCTGGGTAGAGTGCCGTGGCATCAGAGCTCATAACCTCAGTCTCCTGGGCTCAAGAGATCCTCTTGCCTCAGGCTCCTGAGTATCTGGAACTACAGGCATCTGCCCCAATGCCTGGCTAGTTTTTCTATTTTTGCAAAGACAGGGTCTCACTCTCATTCAGACTGGCCCCATATTCATGAGCTCAAGCAATCCACCCACCTCAGCCTCCCAGAGTGCTAGGATCACAGGTGTGAGCCCCTGCACTTGGCCTCAAGTTGGTTTCTTTTACAGTCCACCTTGATGGCTTTCCTGGTCCCTAACCTTGAGTGACATGATTTACCACATAGATGGATACTTTAAAGCCTCGAGAGGGTTAGACTCAATCCAGTACTCTTTTTCTCTAGTACCTTAGGGTACATACCCCAAATCTGTTTTAATGACAGAATTAGGAAGTATACCCAAATTTTTAGATGACCAAAATCCTCTTATAACGTCATGTCCATTTTACTTCTTCAGCCTTTTCTTCCCCTCTAAAAACAAAACAAAACTTAATTTAATTTTTCTTCCCAAAATTCTACTCAAAGTATCCACATTTTGCCTGTACTGGGATTTTTTGAACCAGCCCAGTGATTGGTTCTGAAGTCTATGAATCTTGGTGGTAGTAACTGGTTTCTCCATGAGCTCCAGTGAGTTACTTAACCTCTCCTGCCCTCAATTTCCTCGTCTGTAAAATGGGCACAACAATCCTGCCTATAACCAAAGATTGTAAAAATTCATTTACCCATTCATCCATGAATATTTACTGAGGGCCTTTTGTGCGAGGCATTGTTCTAGGCCCTGGAAATGTATCTGTGAACAATTGGAGGGGAGAAACTCTCTGTCCTAAGAAACTCACATCAACCAGAGGGAGACAGGCATAAAACAATGAATATAATAAAGAATAAATTGTGCAATGTGATTGAGGGTAAGTGCAGTTGTGAAAAATAAATCAGGATAAGGGGGATTGGGACGGTGGGGAGGAGATTTGGAGTGTGGGTCTCAGTGGTGATTTTAAACAAGAACATACGGCAGGTCTTACTGAGAAGACAGTATATGAAGGAGACCGGGTTGGGCCTTGTGGGCATCTGGGAGAAGAGCACCCAGTGGGGGGAGGGGATCAGCCTGCGCAGAGGCTGTGAAGTGGGAATGTGCCTGGTTTATTTGAGGAGCCACATGACTGGAGTTGGGTGTCAGGGAGGAGAAAGCAGGAGCAGACAAGAGAGAAGGGGGCCAGCAAATTGGGACCATTAAGCCCCATAGGTTTTACTATGAGTACCATGGGCAGCCAGTGGTATAAAGCTTATGGTTTGCCTAGCACAGAGCCTGGCACAGAACAGGTGCTTCACAGAAGCTAATTTCAGAGCAGGTGGTGATTTTTTAAAGTTTTCAGCAATGTGTCTGTCTAGAAGTTAAAAAGACCCTTTAGGAAATTGAGGTAGGAGCCCCAGTGTCCTGCCAGAGTGTACACTGGGCCTCTCTGTACTTCTCAACATACACAGCTCCTGCCCAAGCAAATTTGCATAAGGGCCCTGGAGCTTCTTGGTATATTATGAGAAGGAGACAAGCCTTACCTTCTTGAGGCTTAGCAGTAGTAATCTCAATGCTGGATGACAGCAGTGTCACCTAAGGTCAGCTACCAGGAAAAATACTGAGGAACTCACCTTGGGACAAGAGAGAGTGTGGGCTTCTCTGAAAGTCTATGGTACTCCATGACTTTCAGATTAAATTTTCTAACTCAAGTCTTGGCGCCTGTAGCTCAGCAGCTAGGGCACCAGCCACATACACCGGAGCTGGCAGGTTCAAATCCAGCCTGGGCCTGCCAAACAACAATGATAACTACAACAACAAAATAGCTGGGCCTTGTGGCAGGTGCCTTAGTCCCAGCTACTTGGGAGGCGAAGGCAAGAGAATCGCTTAAGCCCAAGAGTTTGAGGTTGCTGTGAGCTGTGACACCATGGCATTCTACCCAAGGTGACAGCTTGAGACTGTCTAACTTAATCCACTGAGAGAAAATACCCCAAACCAGCTCTACAGTAGATTGGTCAATTTCTCAATCCTCTCTAACTTGGTGCTTTGATACAAGATTAATGTCTTCAGAGTGGTAAGAACCTGGAATTTTAGAAAAACAAGAGGGTAGATATAAGGCAAAAGAAAAAGAGACAGAGGTAAAAGGCATGTTGCTAATTAGGCAGGTAGAAGCTTAGAACCACTCCACTAATGTGAATATTAAGAACTGATGTGACCTTATTTGCACCCTAAGCTGCTGGAGAAAGTCAAGCCAGTTTAGTTGACCATCAATCTTACTGCCAACCACCTTCTTCAGAGTGTGTGGGCCAGCCTCGTTATCTTTTCATTATACCCAGGCCCCCTTCTAACCTATGTCACGGTGTTGTCAGGCTTCAGCCCTCATTTTTGGCCAAAATCGGAATCACAGGCATCTACAAAGGTGGCACAAAACTGGGATCTGGTAGCCCAGGTGAAGTTCTGACTTCCACCAGACAAATGATATGGACCAGGTCATTTAGAAGCAGTCAGCACTGAGGGTTTTCAGAACAGAGGTTTCTCAAACCTCAGTGTGTATGTGAGTCCTCAAAGGATCTTGTTCACATGCAAATTCTGATTGGTCAGTAGTTGCTGTGGTTTGAAAGATGGTCCACTTTCTAAAATGTATGTTCGTGATGGTCCACTTTCTAAAATAAATCCCCAAGGCAACAATATTAAGAGGTGGGGCCTTTGAGAGGTGATTAAATCATGATGGCTCCACTTAAATGAATGGGATTAGCATCCTTATAAAAGAGCTCAAGGTTGAAATGTGTACCCCCTTGCCCTTTCACTCTTTTCACCATGTGAGGACAGAGAGCTCCTCCCCTCCAGAGGACAGAGAGTTCAAGGTGCCATCTTGGAAGCACAGAGCAGCCCTCGCCAGATACCAGTACTACTGGTGCCCTGGACTTTCCAGGCTCCAAAACCATGAGAAATAAATTCCTATATTTTATAAATTATTCAGTCTGTGGTATTTTTTTTTATAGCAGCACAAAATAACTAAGACAGTTGGTATGTGGTGGGACCAGAGCGTCCTCATTTGCACAAGCTCCCAGGTGCTGCTGCTGCTGCTGAGTGACAAGAGTCCCCAATGACACGATCATAACTCCAGCTGCACATTAAAATCACTCAGGAAGCTCAAACAAAATACAATGCCAGACCCTACCCCTGAAAAAATTCGGATTTAACTGGTTTAGGGTGGAGCTTAAGCAATGGG
Source organism: Loris lydekkerianus (assembly GCA_963574355.1). Lineage (NCBI taxonomy): Eukaryota > Metazoa > Chordata > Mammalia > Primates > Lorisidae > Loris > Loris lydekkerianus. The sequence goes on along the minus strand of CAUYPK010130828.1, from coordinate 47,413 downwards.
AGTTTAAAAAGATCTTTCCTACTTATTCCACTGTGCGAGCAGGATAGAAAACCACTGGTTTGGTCCATGCTCCTCACCTTCTAGGGCTTTGGGTAGGAGAACTAAATAATTTATTGTTCAAGCTGGAACATCTTTTAGAGTAGAAGAGTTCACAGGTGACAACCACACAGCAGATGTAAACAAGGGTCATCCTGGGCAAATTGGGGTGTGTGGTCATTTTAATTGCTGTGTGGGGTGTCAGCCCAGTCTAGAGGTAGAGTCAGGGCATGAAACCCAGGCTGATGACTCTCAATTAAGTTCTCATTGCACATCCTTAGAACATTATTTACTCATTCTGTGAAATGGGAATAAGAATGCTTATCTTGCCCACCCTAACCTGGGGTGACTTTGAATTAAAAGGAGGCCATATCCACATAAATAAGCTTCATAAAGTTGAGCAGCTCTATGGAATTGGAAAGTATTTTTATATTATGAGTCTGTGGCTGTCAGGGCCAGTCTAGGAACTGCCCATCTCTAGTTAGAGTGACCACAGTTATTTAAGTAATAAATAATAAATGAGGCTTAGTAGTATAATAACGTTCACAAAACGGAAAAGTGGGGACATGGGAATGAGAAAGGCATTTAATAGAAGTGCCACTCTCTGGATCTGGGCTGAGCAGAAGTCGATTCTTCTGGCAAGAGAAGATAAGAATCTTAGGCCCACAAGCTAAATGGGAAGGAATAATATTGTCTCTAAAAATAACAAATTTTGCCAGGCACAATGGCTCATGCCTGTAATCTTAGCACTTTGGGAGGCCTAGGGAGGTGGATAGCCTGAGTTCAGGAATTCAAGAACAGCCTGAGCAAGAGTGAGACTCCCTTCTCTATTAAAAATAGAAAAACTAAACAGGCATCATGGCAGGCACAATCCACGTATTTGAGAGTCTGAGGCAAAAGGATCACTGAATCCAAGAGTTTGAGGTTGCTGTAAACTATGATACCACGGCACTCTACTCAGGGTGTTTTAGTGAGACTTTGTCTCAAAAAATATGTAAAATAAACACTAAATAAAAATAATAAAGTTACTGTGATTCATAAATACAAGCATGGCATATCTAAACCATGGTGTCAGTATCCTGGCCCTCTTGGATCTGAGGATAGTGTCAACATGAAGATGGATAAAGATGACATTGAAATTGAAACTGTCAAGGCAGTTTCAAGGAAGGTAAGGAATTGTGGATGACATCCCTTTCAAACTACACACTTTCCAGATGAAAACACTGAGTCCCAGCAATGCTCTGTGAGTTACTCAACAGGCAACTCTCTGCTGGTGAAGCTGAGACGGGACTCAAGTTCTTTGAATAATCACTCCAATCAAGTCTGTCCCTTGTGTGTTAATGTCAAAAGAAATCTGGTTAGGACTTAAACAATAATAATAATCACATGCCACTACCATGAGTTCCCCCCACCATGAACAGCAATCCTCTGTTATCATTTAATATTTAGTCCCTATTCAGTTTCACACCAATCATCTCAAAAATATATTTATATGGTAAGTTTGTGCAAATCAAGGACAAAACTTCTCTTCCTACCACTACATGGCATTCAGTTGATGAGTCTCTCAAGTTGGTTTTAATCGATAACAGTTTCTCCTCTCTTAGTTCACTTCATGCTAGTACATAGTATAACAAAATATACATAGACCCTGTGTAAGTTGACCCCCCAAGGGACTGTAACAAACTGGTCAACACGAGGAGGTGGTCAACATAAGGAACTAGGCTTGTTGTATGAAAATGTACATGTGGTGCATGTTTGGTCTATGAAAATTAGGTCAATTTAAGGAAGTGGTCAATGTAGGGAGGTGGTCAGCTATGAAGGTTCTACTGTATAAAGAACAGGGTTTATTTCTCACAGCTCTGGATCCTGGCAAGTGCAAGATCAAGGCACCAGCAGATTTGGTGTATGGTGAGGGCAGCTCTCTGCTTCCAAGAGGAAGTCCTCTAAAGGGGAGGAACACTATGTCCTCCCATGGCAGAAGGCGGAAGGGCAAAAGGGGAAAAACTCTCCCAACAAGCCCTTTTTCTTTCTTTCTTCTTTCTTTCTTCTTTCTTTCTTTTTTTTTTTTTTTTGAGACAGAGTCTCACTTTGTCTCCCTTGGTAGAGTGCTGTAGCATCATAGCTCACAGCAACCTCAAACTCTTGGGCTCAAGTGATTCTCTAGTCTCAGCTTCCCAAGTAGCTGGGACTATAGGTGCCTGCCACAATGTCCGGCTATTTTTGGAGACTAGGTCTAGCTCTGGCTCAGGCAATGCTGGGTGTCTGCCTTCCAAATGCTAGGATTATAGGCGCGAGTAGCCCTTTAATAAGGGTGCTAACCCCATTTGTGAGGGCAGAGCCCTCATGACTTAATCACCTCTCCATAGTGTTACCTTGGGTATTAAGTTTCAACATGAATTTTTGGAGTGGACAAAAAATATTCAAACCATAGCAAACTCCCCCTTTTAAAAAAATATTTCTCCTACATTTTATCTATTGATTTTTCTCTAAAACAAAGTCATGAATACTGCAAATAACTGACATTACTCACTACACCCTTGGAGAGGCCAACTCCTGACCTCACGCCTGCAGGAAGGAGTTGCAGGTGCCCGCAAGCTTCCAGTTCAGCCTGCTCCATTGTCACACAGAACACAGCGTCATCTCTGTGACTGGGGTTGTGGGGGACGTGACCACCAGCACCCCTAAACCCAACAACCTCTGGTTCTACAAGAGAACAAGACTCTTCCAGAAGAAGACTTGAGCAAGCCTGGGAGGCCACTGGAAATGAACAAAGACACCCCCAAATAAGAATAGGCAAAGTCTATTTACTCAGAGCCTGGTACCAAGGGACAGGCTTGACAGAGACCAAAGTGGGCAGAGGATCAGGAAACTTTGCAGTGAGAAAAAGGAGAGGTCGCAGGTGTGGCTGGAAGCAGGCTGCTGGGCAGGATCTGGGGACCAGGGAAGGGCCTCCATACAATAGGTTAAGAGGACACACCTGGCTTTTACTTGTTGGTCCTAAACTGGACCCTGGGACAGAGATTAGGGAAGCTGGCAGTTATCAATCAGTACATGGCCATTTACAGAAGTCATCGATCAGCTTCCTGAGCTGCTTCCTAAAGATCCTGGTCTGACTCCCAGTAAGAAGCTTTAGCGAGCAGGCTGGCCTCAAGATGGACATGGTGGACAACGGGCAGGCTCCATGGGTAGATTGGTGCAGACATGGGCTGGTTAATGTAGACACGGGCAGGCTTCCTGGGCAGGTTAGGGTAGACATGGGCTGGTTAGTGGAGACATGGGCCGTCTCCAGGGCAGGTTAGTGTAGATGACGGGTTGGCTTCTATGGATGGTTCTGGGGCTCTGGCCAGAGTTCTAGTCTGCATGTGGTCTGGCTATCATCCTTTGTGTCTTCATTCTCTCTGGGATTTCAGAGGCTTTACCTGCCTGGGGGACAGCCAAGCTGTCCTGAGCTGGAAATGAAGCCCCAGGGAACAGGTCTCATTGGAAACAGGAAATAGATCTAACATCTGCTTTTCTGATGTTCTTCCTGAGAGGGGTAATGAAGGCCCTTGAATGAAAAAGTGAATGAAGGAATGAATGAATGCAGGGGCCATCTGTCCCAGGGCAGCACAGAGGCGTTGGCTCCTTATAAAGCGACTCAGACGTAGACTGTCCCAGGGACCAGACAAAGAGAGCTCAGACCTGGTAAACAAACCTGGAATGGTCAGAGCCAGCTGCAGGGAGGCTGGGCCTGTAGTAAGCGGAGACCACCCTGTGTCAGCCCCACAGCTGAGCCCTCCCCTTTTTTATGGCATTTACTTGTTGAAAAAATAAAATCTGGGCTGTCCTGTAGAATGTGCCACATTACAGATTTAACTGATTGTATTTTATAGTGATTTTGAACATGTCCCTCTATTCCCTGTATTTCCTATAAACTGGTGTTTAGCTCCAGAGACTCAGTGAGATTTAGGTTCGGTATTTGTGGCATATCCGCTTTATAAGTGGTTCCCTGTACTTTCTGTTGCAACACATCAGGAGGCTCTCATCTTGTGCTGTAGTTTTGTTTTATTTATTTATTTATTGTTTGTTTGTTTGTTTGTTTGTTTGTTTGTTTTTTAAGACAAAGTCTTACACAGTCACCCTGGGGTTGAGTGCCATGGCGTCATTGCTCACAGCAACCTCAAACTTTTGGGCTCAAGTGATCCTCTTGCCTCAGCCTCCCAAGTGGCTCAGACTATAGGCACCCACCACAATGCCTGCCAATTTTTTAGAGACAGATCTCAATCTGCCCACCTCAGCCTCCCAGAGTGCTGGTATTGTAGGCGTGAGCCATGGTGCCCGGCCTTCATGCTGTAGTATTAAATTGTCTCTGCACAAATCCACATGGAAATATTTTAAAATGAAACCTAGTACTCTGGGATACCAAGGCAGGAGGATCTCTTTAGGCCAGGAGCTCACCAGCCTGAGCAAGAGTGAGACTCCATCTCTACTAAAAATAGAAAAATTAGCCAGGCATTGTGTCAGGCGCCTGTAGTCCCAGCTACTCTGGAGGCTGAGGCAGGAGGATCACTTGAACCCAGAAGTTTGAGATTATAGTAGCTATGACACCTCAGGACTCTAGTTGGGGCAACAGAGTGAGACTTGGTCTCAAAAAAACAAAAAAATTATCTAAACCTATAGAATGTGCAACACCAAGACCCAGCCCTAATGTCCACTGTGGACTTGCTGGTGGACGACGTGTCAACGCAGGCTCTCCAATTGTAGCAATCGTACACTCTGATGTGGGGCGTTGATGATGGGGGAGCCTGTGCAGGGTAGGGGCGTGGAGTACACAGGAACGCTCCGTACTTTCTGCTCAATTTTGCTGTATATCTAAAACTAGGACAGAAAATAAAGTCTGTTACACAGTTGCTTTGAATGATCCTGGGAGGAGGGGAAACGGTGGGGAAGAGAAAGAAAGAGTGGCAAAATGTGGTTGTTGAAGTTGGGCAGGGTTGCCTGGGGTTCCTGGTTCTATTCTCCCCTATTGTGTATTTGCAAATTTCTGGAACAAAAATTAAACAAAAGGAAACACTTTTAAGGAATGCCCCTAAGAAGATATTAGCAGACACAACTGATTGCTTCTAACCCAATATTCACCTCCTGACACTCTTTTCTTTCTATTTCCTCAGAGGATCTCAGTTTTGTTCAAATAAGCTCGGTGTCTGCCTGGACAGCTGTGGAGGCCAGCTCCTGTCCCAGGCCTGGCCTAGTCACACGAGGAAGCAGTCATTCGCAGCCACAGCTGTCATCTACAGTGCTGGCTGCCTTATGAGATGACCTATGCCAAGGATTCAGTAGAGAGGATGCTCAGTAAATATTCCTTATTTTCATTATTGAGCTTGATTTTCATGAAAGACCAATGAAAATATTATCCTCCTAACTTTATGGATGAACATGAGGTTCAGAGAAGTCTGTAGCTTGCCCTGATTGCCAACTAGAAAGCTGGGATCCGCATAGCACCAAAGCCCACAATCTTAGCAAAGGTGTCATGGATTTTCAATGGGCCTTCTCTCTAGCTTGGTGGAATTGCAATAGAAATGTGTAAATGGGGAGGGGGAGGCAGACCTTTTGGGAACAAGAAGACAGAAAATTTGATATTGACACTGCACCCTATGGTGATTATTTACCACCTTTTTCTGATTAGAAGTATCACCTAGGGTGCTTATTAGAATGCAGAATCTATCTACATTTTCAATATAACATCCCTCTTCCTCTTGTAATTCTCACAATTAAGTAAGTTAGAAAAATCATGCCTCGGCTTGGCCCCTGTAGTCAAGAGGCTATGGTGCCAGCCACATACACCAGAGTTGGTGGGTTCAAATTCAGCCAAACAACAATGACAGCTACAACAACAACAACAACAACAACAAAATGGCCAGGTGTTGTTGTGGGCACCTGTAGTCCCAGCTACTTGGGAAGCGGAGGCAGGAGACTCGCTTGAGCCCAGGAGTTGGAGGTTGCTGTGAGCTTTGATGTCACGGCACTCTACCCAGGGTGACAGCTTGAAGTTCTGTCTCAAAAAAAAAAGAAAGAAAAGAAAAAAAGAAAGAGCATGCCTCTTGCAATTGAATATACATCCAGAAGGACCAGCTGATTTATTAAAAATAAGCAGAGAAAGGAGTCTTACAGCTCTGTTAATGAATGTCTCATTACCCATGGCTGCTGGACATTGAGTCCCAGTAACACATACAGTTGATCCACGTAGAGATCAGTCCAGCCAAGAACCCTCACCTCCCCTGGCAGCCTGGCTGTCCTGCCTACATAGGGCCACTGACCTGGCCCCTCTCCCTCAGGCTAAGTCAATCAAATCTATTCTCCCAAGAATTCCAACTAAGAGTAAAGATCCTAGACTAGCTGTTCTTGGTACTGGATGTGTAAATTCATGCAGAGTGATGGGCAGTGCAGCTAAGTTAGGGGCAAGAGGAGAGAGAAAAAAGGCTGGGCATAGAGAGCTGGGGTGAAGCAAAAGGGAAAGAAAGTTAAGTGAGTCAAAAAGTGCTCCCCCAAAAGAAGGTGTGTTCACCCGGAACCTCAGAACAAGACCTTATTTGGGAAAAGGGTTTACGTAAATGTAATTGAACTAAGACCCAAAGACGATATGAGTCTAGGTTTAGGGTGGGCCCTAAGTCTAGAGACATGGAGGAGCAGCCACGTGAAGATGGAGGCAGAGACTGGAGTGACATGTCCGCAGCCAAGAAACGCCAAGGGCTGCTTATGGCCCCAGGAGATGGGGAGACACAGGGAACCAAAGATGTTTTTTTCAGAGACCCCAAAAGGAGCCAATTCATCTGCCACTTTGATTTTGAACTTCAGGCCTCCAGAACTACAAGAGAACGAAATTCTATTGTGTTAAGCCACCCGATGTGTGAGGACTTGTTAGAGTAGCCCTAGGAAAAGATTTCATCCTAGAAGAGACAGACAGAGGGACAGGAAGGAAAGGAGGGATGGGACAAGGGAAGAAAACAGAAGTGAAAGTGGAAGGAGAAGGGGAGAGTGGCAGAGAGGAGAGAGACTGAGCCACTGCCCTTCCCCAGGGGTCTGCTCCTGGACATCCGAGTTCAGCTGAGGGTTTGGCCTTAGGTCCCTGAAGTGCCCAGTGTGACATGACAGCCCCCCGCCAAGCTTCCTTGACTTCCTTGCACTCTGGTTCTAGTAGGCCCCCCTCATCAGGGGCACAGGCTGCAATCCAGCCCCCATCTCTTGGGAAGCCCCAGTCTGGCACTGGGAAGGGGCGGGCAGGCTGCCAGGGGCCAGATACCTGTTAGTGGGACTGCTGCAACCACCAGCTGTCATGGGAGGCATGGGAGGAGGTGTGAGTGGTGACAGGCAGTTCTTTGCTCTCTGTGTCCCTCTACCTCCCTGCAGTGGCATCCTTGGCCAGGTGACTCCCTGGGACCTCTCCAGACGCTGATAAGCCCACCAAGGGGTAGGTGGACCCTCTGCCATGGTAGCCTCAGGGGCAGGGCCTTAGTGGGGTGGTCAGTCCTGAGCCCTTCTGTGCCTGCCTGGAAGGCTCCAGAAGAAAGGCACACACCCGGGGGGGAAGGGGGGGTTTTCAAAAATCAAAGCCCTTCTCTCTTACCCTGTTGCCCCAGGCTAGAGTGCCATGGCATCAGCCTAACTCACAGCAACCTTAAACTCCTGGGCTCAAGCGATCCTCCTACCTCGGCTTCCCAGAGTGCTGGGATTATGGGTGTGAGCCACCACACCTGACCTGCTTTTTTTTTTTTTTTGAGACAGAGCCTCAAGCTGTGGCCCTAGGTAGAGTGCCATGGCATCACAGCTCACAGCAACCTCCAACTCCTGGGCTCAAGCGAGTCTCCTGCCTCCGCCTCCCAAGTAGCTCGGACTACAGGCACCTGACACAATGCTCGTCTATTTTTTTTTTTTTTTTTTGGTTGCAGCCATCATTGTTGTTTGGTGGGCCTGGGCTAGATTTGAACCCTCCAGCTCAGATATATGTGGCTGGTGTCTTAGCAACTTGAGCCATAGGTGCCTAGCCCCTGACCTGCTTTTTATTAATCATAATAACTAATACTTTTGAAACGTCCTCGCATGCCAGGGACAGCGCTGCTTAGGCACTTTATAAGCCCCATTCCTGTGGATCTCATATTAGGAGAAACTGAGGCAAGTCAGGGTGGTCCCAGAACCCCAGGACCCCACGACCCAAGGACCCCAGAAGGTGAGGGACATGCGCTTATGACCCCTAGGGCTGTCCTGTCTGTACATACACCAAGAATAAGAGTGATCCTGAATCCCCAGAGTGTTTTTTCTCATATTCACTCATTAAGGAAACAAAAACAGAGTTTTCTTTTTTTTTAGTCAGGGTTTCAGTGCTGAATGGTTCCTCCATGGGCCTCTCTACCCGTGGAGCCGTCCCCCTGTCCATAGCGCCTACCCCACTCCAGCTCCACAGTGAGAGCTTGGGAGGGGAGGTTGAGGAATTCAGTTCCCCAGATGGGAAGGTCTGGAACACAAAGCCCAGGAGTGAGCTCACGCCTTTGCTCTCCCCCAAACAGTTAGCCCAAGTCTTCCCACCAGTCTGGGACTCCCTCTCCCAGCCTTGCCAGGGCACTGTTAGTGTCACTTACGGTGTGGGACCCAGGGGGGAGTCAGTCTCACCAATCTGGGCCTCACTGTCCTCGTGGGACAAATTGGGAAAATAATAATCTCCACCTCGATAACCACCCCTTGAATATGCAGTTTACTGCGTGTCAGTTATACTTGCATAAAAGAGGTTTTCATAAGCACAATGTTCCATTGTTTCGGAGGGCCATCCTTGGTGTCTCCAACAAAGCCAAGAAGTTATCATTGAGGGGGAGGAGGAGGTGGTGGCCTGGACAGGACACAGGGTTCCTGGGGCATGGGGGGTGCTTGGACCTGACTTATTTGGAGCTGGGTCGTGATCAAGCAGATGCTTGTTGAATACTTTGTTGAACTCTATGTTTATGCTGTTGGTGTTTGTTCACACATATGTTCTAGTTCACAACTTTTAAAAGCTTCAAAAATAATAAAAATTACCTTCCAGGCTTGTTGGCACAATCTTTGTATAAGCATTTGATGTCTTGCACGTAGTAGGTGCTCAAAGAACAGGGGAGAAGATAGCTCTTCCCTGGTCATGATTCAGCAAAGGGAGAGCTTGGCAGCCTGTTAGGCCCAGAACCCCAGGAAAAACAAAAGAGAAGAAAAAGTGAGGGTGGCAGTGGGTGAGGAAGAGATATGTTCTTGCCAAGCTTATGGGAAAGTGGGACATTTATCAAGAGCCTTCTGCATCCCAGCCCAGGAGAGTTTCAGACAGGAGCTGTCCTTACAGTGCTTATATTCCTCATCTGTTCATTCATGCAAGAACTCCATCCGGAGCACCTGTCAGCCAGTGTCACTGCACTGGCTGAGGGGGTGCTGGAAGCAGGACAGAGTCCCTCACTCAGTGCTTACAGGCTAGCACAGAAATAGACATTTAATTGGGCAGATGCTACACACAGGGCTCTGAACAGGTTGAGAGGGGTACAGAGTGCTGGCTGAGACCATGAGAGGGCTACTGTGCCTAGTTGGTTTTTCTGGGTTTTTTTTTTGAGGGACGGGTGATTATCAGACAAGTCTTCCCAAATGAGGTGACACATAAACTGAACTCAGAAGTAGCCTGTTCTAGCATACTCTAGGCAGGGCAAGAGTATGTGCAAAAGCCCAGAGGTGAGAAAGAGACAATGGTGCCTTTTAGAAAGTGTACAAACATTTAAGTGCTGGAGGACAGGGACAGGAAGAGAGAGAGAGAAAGAGGCAGAGAGAGAAAGAGGAGAGACAGAAAGGTAAGCCAAGATCAGCTCACAAAGGGCCCTCTATGTCCTGGTAAGGAGTCTGGATACGATCCTCAAAGCAACAGAGAGCCAATGAAGAATGGTGAGCAGGGAGGGGCTTTACATGGTCCCAGGTTTGCTGTTTTGGAGATGCATAGTGATTGCCATGACCATTAGAAGTGGGTGATTTCTCTAGGTAAGCAATGCCAGCCTCCCCTCAGGAACAAGAGCTAACCTATGTAAATGACCCTCATCCCCTTAGCATTTCTGCCTGTCTTAATCCATTTGTGCTGCTGTAACAAAATACTTTAGGCTGGGTGAGTTGTAAAGAACAGAAATTTACTTTTCAAAGTTCTGGAGCCTGGAAGTTCAAGGTCAAGGCACTGGCAAGTTAAGTGCCTGGTGAAGCCTAGTCTCTGCTTTGTCACTGTGTCCTCACATTGGCAAAAGGGATGCAAGGGCAAAAAGGGCAAAAAGGGCAAGGGCAAAAAGGGCCTTAGCCCTTTTAAAAGAACATTATCCTATTCATGAGGGCTCTGCTCTTATGAATTAAGACCCCACCTCATAATACCCTTACATTGGCGATTAAGTTTCAACATCTGAGTTTTGGGGGACACATGTGGACCACAGCACTGCCTAACTCTGAAAGACAAAAATCTAGATTGCCAGGGAACCATGGATTACAAGCCTCGGAGGGACAGAAACCCTCAGACTTGCTGTATAGATGCCCCTTCTGTGCCTGGCCCAGGGTCTTGCCTGTAACAGGAACCCAGTGCTTGCTGATGAGCTACCAAGGCTGCCGCCATCTACTTTTAGTTTTCCTTAATTTCTAGAGCTGTGATGGGCTGAGGAATGAAGAATCATGTTCACCTGAAACACTGCATTATTGAAACCTAAAACTCTAAGAGTCCATTTGATGTGTGGCCAACATTCAGCTTTCTGGATGATGAAATGTCCATTTCTCAAAGAGAAAATATTTATTTGCTTAGGTGATATTAATGAGAATAAGAGTCATGTGGATAAAATACAGATTCAAAGAATTCACTTTCTTCCCTAGAAATTTTGATTAGTAGTTGTATCAGTCAGCTCTTGCTTGGGTATGCTGCAGTAACAATAACTCCCCAATTTCAGTGTTATATAATGATAAAAGATTTCTCACCGATAGTACACATTGGTTGTGTATCAGCTCTGCTATGCTTTCTTAATGTAAGGATTCAGACTGTACCTGTAGGTGACATGCACTCTTTAATCAAACATATATTAATATAACCATCTCATAGGAAAGAAGGAGCAAATGACTGGAAATCGTAATGCTATCTACCCCAGGAGGTCTGAGGTGAATCTCAGAGCTGTGCGTTTTTTAACAGTAGATGAAGGGGAGTCTGTTGCAAGAGATCTGAGAGCCACACTTTGAGGATTTCTGAACTACCACATGTTAGGATAAAGAAGGCTATTGGTCTGGGCTGGTTTTTCAGTGTTCAAAGTTGAGTAGTTTCCTGCCTCTCATAACACATAAATCTTCATGTTAATTGCTCCCTTTCTCCTTGACTAGGTCTTTTCTTAGAAGCCTCGGGGCCTGAGTGCTCCAGATTTGAGCCTTGAGCCTTAGATCTTCCTCCCATATCTCCAGCTTTGTTTTCTGCTAAATAACACAAACAAACATGATTTCCAAAACATAACACATGTGAATGGGCATGCATGAGTTTATGTGCTCATCCTGCCAGGGTAGGCTTTTGTGGGTTTTTGTTTTGTTGGGTTCTTTTTTTGTTTTGTTTTGTTTCATTTTTTTGAGACAGAATCTTACTCTCTTGCCCTGGTAGAGTGTTGTGGGGTCACAGCTCACAACAACCTCAAAATCTTGGGTTCAAGTGGTCTTCTTGCCTTAGCCCCCTGAGTAGCTGGGACTACAGGCACCTACCACAATGCTGGCTATTTTTAGAGACAGGGTCTAACTCTGGCTCAGGCTGGTCTCGAACTCCAGAGCTCAGGCAATATACTGGTGTCAGCCTTCCAGAGTGCCAGGATTATAGGCGTGGGCCACTGCTCCCAGCTCCCATATTTGCATTTTAACCAGACTCCTTTCAAGGCCCAGCATTCATCGTGTGGTGAGAATTCCAGGCACCCTGTGATGGAGCAGGGGGGCTCATAGCTCTACTTCCTCACCCATATTGCTTATTGGTGGCCCTCCCCTTTGGCACCTGATGTTATAATGGTCTGTTTATGTCTGTCACCCTTGCTAGATTATAAGGTTCTCAAAAGCAGAATCTTTGGGCTCTTCTTTCTGTCACATATATACAGATGTGTTTGATAAATAAATACATATTTATCTGGGTATTATAGCAATCCACTCTTGGAACATTTTAAAAATTGAAAAAAAAAAAAAATTCTGTTCATATCCTGATACCTCTTCTTTATTTATTTACTTGTTTTGGAGACAGAGTCTCACTTTGTTGCTCTTAGTAGAGTGCCCCAGCATCATAGCTCGCAGCAACCTCAAACTCTTGGGCTCAAAGCAATTCTCTTGCTCTAGCCTCCCTGGTGGTAGCTGGGACTACAGGCACCCGCCACAATGCCCATCTATTTTTAGAGATGGGGTCTTGCTCTTGCTCAGGCTGATCTTAAACTCCCGATTTCAGGCAATCCACCCACCTTGGCCTCCCAGAGTGCTAGGACTACAGGCCACTGTACTTGGCCTCTTCCTAACATTTTAGAAGTACACTGGCCAACATGGTGGCCACCAGTCCCATATGTTACTGAGCAGTTGACATATGGCTAGTCAGAGCTGACATGTAAAATACTAGACAAAAAACAGTGAGTTTCAGAAACTTAGTATGGCTGGGTGCAGTGCCTCAAGCTTGTAATCCTAGCACTCTGGGAGGCCAAGGCAGGTGGATTACATGAGCTCAGGAGTTGAGACGGGCCTTAGCAAGAGTGAGACCCTGTCTCTAGAAACATCTGGGCATTGTGGCAGACTCCTGTGATCCCAGCTATGTGGGAGACTGAAGCAGGAAGATTGCCTGAACTCAGGAGTTTAAGGTTGTTGTGAGTAATGACACTGCAGCACTCTATGGGTGACAGAGTAAGACTGTCTCGAAACAAAACGAAACAGAACAGAAAGGTAGTATGAAAAATGTAAAACATCTCATATTTAATATCTCACTCATAATTTTATACTGACTATAGGCTAAAATGATAGTATTGGTGATATATTATGTTATATAAGATTATTTTTAAATTAAATGATTATTATTTAATATTTAATTATGAAAATTACTGAAGCCTATTTCCTCTTACCTTTTCAAAAGTGCCTAGCAAAAATTTTTAAATTGCATAATGTGGCTTGCATTATATTTCTACGAAACAGTTCTGTTTTAGAGAATTCTAACAGTTTCTCAATCACATCTGCTAGTTTTCTTCACTTCCCCGGGGAGTAATTCACTTGGGTGTAAAAATGGGAACTTATTTCAGGGAGCAAAGGAGTACCTGACAGAAGCTTTGCCTCTCTCTGCCTTTTATTCCCTTGAATAGAGTCTTTTCCCCTCTCAATTTCTCTGCTGGGAAGATGCCATCACCAGGCAAATGCCCGTGATCCAGTCCTTCTTGAACTGAAGCATTGTTTCCAGCAATGCCAGGTCTGTAGCAAAGGTCCTTTCAGTCCTGGTTGGCCAAGCAAGTCTTGTTCCCGAATCTTCAATTCTTATTCTGGGACATCTTCATAAGTGGATTGACAGGCATGAAAAAGTTAGAGGAGGAAGAAAACAGCTTAAACTATGCAGACCTCCCAGGACAGTGGGCACCCTGGGACAGATGCAGAGTGGCTGCCAAGAAGCATGAGGGAGCTTTCTGGGGGCCCAAAATGTGCTGGTTCTTTAAAAAAAAAATTTTTTTTGGAGGCATAGTCTCACTCTGTTGCTTGGGCTGGAGTGTAGTGGCCTGATCATAGCTCCCTGCAGCCTCCAGCTCCTGGGCTCAAGTGATCCTCCTGCCTCAGCCATCTGAGTAGCTGAGACCACAGGTGCACACCACCACACCTGGCTAATTTTCAAAAAATTGTTTTGTATGGCTAGACTCCTGTAGCACAGTGGTTATGGTGCCAACCTCATACACTGAGGCTGGTGGGTTCGAACCTAGCACAGGTCAGCTAAACAACAACTGCAACAAAAAATAGCTGGACATTGTGGTAGGAGCCTGTAGTCCCAGCTACTGGGAGGCTGAGGCAAGAAAACTGCTTCATGATGGGTTGGGCCACATCTATGGTGCATATTTTTATCTATAATAAAAAAAAAAAAAGAAAACTGCTTCAGCCCAAGAGTTTGAGGTTTCTGTGAGCTGTGATGCCACAGCACTCTACTAGGGCCACATATTAAGACTCTGTCTCAAAAAAAAAAATTGTTTTGTAGAGACAGGGTCTTGCTATGTTGCTCAGGTTGGTCTTAAACTCCTGGCCTCAAATAATCCTCCAACCTCAGCCTCCCAAAGTGTTGGGATTAAAAGTATGAGCCATTGAGCACTGCCTATGCTGATTCTTGATTTGGATATTGATTACATGTGTGAGATTGGCCACTTAGGAAAAGTCATCAATTGTATACACTTACGATCTGTTCTCTTTTCTGTGTATGCTTTATTTTATTAAAAATTATACATAATAGGGCAGTACCTGTGGCTCAAAGGAGTAGGGTGCCAGCCCCATATACCAGAGGTGGCAGGTTCAAACCTGGCCCCAGCCAAAAAATGCCAAAAAAGAAAAAATTGTACATAATAAGGCAAACAGAAATATGGACAAGAGTCACAAAAAATAAGAAGAGAGAATTAAAGCCCAGGATAGAATTTGAAAAATATCTTTCGGTGTTTCAGTTTTAAAAGGTGTCATTTATGGTAAATAACATTATTTGCAGCATTTGTGACAGTTGCTTACAATGGCCCCCGTGATCTGCCTGTGATCTCCTCCCTTGAGAGTGGGTAGAACTTGTTACTTGCTTCTAACCCAGGCGTCCTCAAACTTTTTAAACAGGGGGCCAATTCACTGTCCCTCAGACTGCTGGAGGGCCAGACTATAGTTTAAAAAAAAAAACTATGAACAAATTCCTATGCAGACTGTACATATCTTATTTTGAAGTAAAAAAACAAAACGGGAACAAATACAATCACACTGCTTCATGTGGCCTCCAGGCCGCAGTTTGAGGATCCCTGTTCTAACAATAAAATACAGCAAAGGTGACAGAATGTATGTGGTTACACATACTTGATTACATGACAGAGGATGTTGCATCCCTTGCTGGCTCTGAGGAAGCAAGTATCCATTCTAGGGAACCTGTGTGGCAAGGAAACCCCATGTGGCATCCTCCAAGAGGCCAGAGTGGCCTCTGCCAACAGCCAGCGAGTAACTGAAACCTTCAGTCCTGAATGACGAGTAACAATTCTACCAACAGCCTGAGGGAACTTGAAAGCAGGTCCTTCTTGAGTTGTGACTCTAAAAAGATTGCATCCCTGGCTGATGCCCTGGTTGTACCCAGGTAAAACCCTTAACAGAGGAGCAAGCTAAGGATTGCTAGAGAAGTCCATGCTACAACTGCTGGTTTGTGGGAGCTATGAGAAAACAGATGTTTGGGCCAGGCTCAGTGGCTCACACCTGTAATTCTAGCAATCTGGGAGGCTAAGGTGGGTGGATTGCCTGAGCTCAGGAGTTGAAGACTAGCCTGAGCAAAAGCAAGACACCATTCTACCCAAAATACAAAAACTAGCCGAGTGTTGTGGTGGGCGCCAGTAGCCCCAACCACTTGGGAGGCTGGCCACTTGAGCCCAAGAGTTTGAGGTTGCTGTGAGCTATGAACCCACAGCACTCTGCTGAGGGCTACAGAGTGAGACACTGTTTCAAAAAATAATAATAGTAATAATAATACTTTTGTTCATTATACAAAATTTGAAAAAATAAAATGAGGAAACTTAAAGTCACCAGTAATTCTCCTACCCACAGAGAATAATCCCTGTTAATTCTGTGCTTTGTCAGCTCAATGCCTGTGGCTCAAGCGGCTAAGGCACCAGCCACATACACCTGAGCTGGTGGGTTCAAATCCAGCCCAGGCCCGCCAAACATCAATGACGGCTGCAACCAAAAAATAGCTGGGTGTTGCGGCAGGCACCTGTAGTCCCAGCTACTTGGGAGGCGGAGGCAGGAGAATCACTTGAGCCCAGGAGTTGGAGGTTGCTGTGAGTTATGATACCACAGCACTCTACCCAGGGTGATAGCTTGAGTTTCTGTGTAAAAAAAAAAAAAAAAAAAAGCTGTAATTTGTCATGTATGTATTTTATGTGTATTTCTTCAGTTTGGGCTGGCATAACAAAATACCATAGATTGGTGTGGTTTAGATAACACCAATTTATTTATCGCAGTTCTAGCAGCTAGAAGACCAAGTTCAAGTTCTAGTAAGGGCTCTCTTCCTGGCTTGCAGATTGCTGCCTTCCTGCTATGTTCTCACACGGTGAGAGCTAGATAGCTCTCCGGTGTCTCTTCTTACAAGGATACCAATCCTATTGCCTCAGGGTCCACCCTTATGGCCTCATTTAACCTTAACTACCACTTTGTAAGCCCTATCCTCATGTTCAGTTACATTGGGGGTTAGGGTTTCAACCTATAAATTGGTGGGTGGCAGGGTAGGGGAGAGACACAATTCAGTCCACAGCAGTGTGTGTAGGATTGTTTAAAATGGAAAGGACTTTACTCTGTTTCACTTGGCAACATATCCTATTTTCTCACATCATTCAAAATTCTCCTTTATTTTTATTGGCTGATTTGTGCTCCTACATAATAGCTACACAAAGGCTGTATGAATGTGTCATTAGTTGCCTAACTAATCCCATATGATTGTACATTTAAATGATTTTCTGATTCTCTTCCATTATAAATGACATAGGAGTCAATATGCTTGTAGTGTAATATGTTTGTGTGTGCGCACGATTACTTTCTTTGCAATACATATTAAAACTGTATCACAGAGAAGCCCCTCTATCTCTGCCTTTGTTCTTTCTGAGCTATCTTATGGCAGAGGTCACAAAGGCAGATAGCATTTAGAACTGAGATCTTAGATGGTCCAGTAGCTTTAGAATGCTGGAGGCTCGAGGACGCAATGTTATTGGAGAGTTAGGAAGTTATCTAAGAGTCTCTGCTTTAAGGGGCAGTTTCCAGAAGGGCTTGGCATGTGTGTGCTCTTGCTCTTAGGCAATGTGTAGGGCAGAGTCTTTAGCCCCTTTGGAGAGATGTCATGAAGCCAAGTGTCATCTTACAAAGCAGAGAAGAAATTGACAAGGGCATGTTAGCCCTACACTGTGTCACATTCTACAATTACAGGAAGAAGTAAGGACACAAAGGGAGCCATCCCAGCACGTGCAGAGCCAGGCCCACAGGCACCATGGCAACTGATAATGTGGAACGGTGTTACGGTTTCTGCCTTAGATGTCAATGTACCCAAATCCTGCTTTAGAACACTGCTCTTTGGAAAAGATAAAGATGAAGAAAATGAAACTATGGAATATATTGTTATGGTTTCTGCCTTAGATGTCAATGTACCCAAATCCTGCTTTAGAACACTGCTCTTTGGAAAAAATAAAGATGAAGAAAATGAAACTATGGAATATATTTTGCTGAGCATTTCTAGGTTTTGTCTGACCAGCATTCATTCTCCATTCTTCTGATAACAGGACCCTGACTATCCTTTGGGGAACAGCCCTCATCCACTGTCTGTCTAGCAGTGGGCACAGAACCTAGGCCTGACCAGTCAAGCAGAGTGTGTACTTTCTGTCTGACCCCTCTGCCACCTCTGCTCCTCTTCCCTTCACCCCATGGGTCCCCAAAGGAGTTTGAGACCCAGGAACCTTTCAGGATTTTTGCCTGATCCGAGAGAATCACAAGGCTCCCTTTGTTTCCCCTGGTGGAGTGTGAGCCTGGGAGTGCTGATGGTAGTGCTTGCCGGTCAGGAAGGAAGGGACACGGAGGAGACATATGGAGAAACAAGGCGTCTTGAGATTATTGCCTCCTAACCCACCCGTACCAGAAGCTCGGGAAGCAAGTGCACCCTCCTCCCCCTCCCACCTTTTTTATCTGTTGTTGTTACGCCCCTCTTCCTCCTCCCACCTCTCTCTCTCTCTTTTTTTTTTTTTTTTGAACAATTTGAATTGAGTTTCTTTTCACGAGCAAAGAAAAGACTCCTGAATGGAGTTTCTTTTTATTTAACCTGGGGCTCCCCAGGCCTCTTCAATTCAGAACCCTGGTGAATCATGCTATAGAAATTTTTACCCAACTTCATACACCTCTTGTGTGACCTAGAACCAGAGCAGCCCATAGATGAATTTCCCATCTTCTTACTGCAAAGAGAGCAAAGGGCAGAGCCCATGCAGTGAGAAGTGGGTGGTGGGAGAACAATTGTGCAGAGGTAGGATGCGGGGTCTCTATGTTGGAGAAGAATAGACACCTGAGGAGGCAGAGATGGCTGGGGAGTCCTTGATCTTCTTCCTCGACTCCATGGAAGGAAGAGGCAAGGAGAGACCACCTCTTTGTGTGCGTAACTTTCTGAAGACAATGAACTCTCTTTCTGAAGGATGATGGTCCGTCAGAGTCTGAGTAAACCCAAACCTCTACCCCTGCTCTGAGGGGTCAAGTGGAAGGAGGTTGTGAGCTCTGCTTATCAGACGAGCTTTGTGGGCCAGAAGCCAGTTACAGAATCTGGTCAGGCTCCATCAGCAGTGCCAGTGGCCTGGCCCTCTTGTCACCCCTGCAGAAGGGACTGCCTAACATACAGCTGTCCCCCTGGTGACTCAGCTCCGACCCCTCCTCTTTCTATCTTACCTGTCCACCACCACTGCCCTTATTCCATGCGTCCTGCAAGGGTAAACCCTAACTCAGGGCTTGGCCGCGGTTTCCCCCAAGTCAGAGCCAGGCTGCCGGGCTCCCTGACACCTGCCTCTGGGGGTTTAGGGTTAGTCGGTCTGATCAGACTGTGGTCAGGGTGGTGGTGATAGGGGCTGTCACGTGACCCAACTTACAGTAGCTCAAACATGACAGTGTCTGGCTTCTTTCCTCAGTGCAGAAAAGCTCAAGAAGGTTCCAGACCCTTGGCTTCATTCTATTCTCCCAACTCAGGAAAGAATATGTGATATGTAATTGTGTCTGTGGGTGTCTCCAAGAGCATGTGTGAGCATGCGAGCCTACAGAACATTTGATGCGGAATTTCTCTTTTCTTTCTTTGTTGCAATTTGGCCAGGGCTGGGTTTGAACCCTCCACCCTCAGTATATGAGCACAAGCCCTGCTCACGAGTTTCTCTTTTCTAAAACACATTTTCATTTCCTCCCTCCCTTTCTACTCCTCTTTTTCAAGTAATTTCTAATCACAGGAGCCAGACCATGTTGCCTGGACACAGGTGTTTTCTATCAGTTTCAGCCTCCTTCAGGATCAGATTCAGTGGGGTCCTGGAGGGTCAGGCCACTAGCCAGCAATGTGTTAGTCACATAGTGCCCGTGCAGAGGGCCACCTCTATGCCAAGCCCTCCCATCTGTGTGGCAGGGTGCTGGAGGAACCCCAGTCTGGCCATTTCACCTCAAGTTGGAAAGATAAAAAATAATTTGCCTTCCTGAGTCACCTTCCCCGGCTGTGTTTATAAGGCTGGTTCTCCAAGTTCCCTGGACCAGCAGCTTGGGCTGCTTGTTAGAGAGGAGTCGGAAAAGCACCTTTCCAGGTCCGACTCCAGACCCCAGAGCTCTGAAGGGGAGCCCCGTGATTCTGTGTTTTAACAAGCGCTGTGGTTTATTCCGATGCTGCTAGAGCCTGAGAACCAGGAGTTGACAGCTCAGTATCACAGGGAGTGAGTCTGTGTAGTAAAAATATCCACAGCAGCTGATTTCACTGAGACTAACCATGGGCCTGGCTCTATATTGTCTAGTGCAGGCTTCTCACCTTGACTGAACGTTGGCATCCCTGAGGAACTTAACATACTAATGTTTGGGCCCAACTCCAGACAAAGAATCCAGATGACCTGATGGAGCTCCAGGCAACAGACACTTTGTAGAAGCTCCCTGGGTGACTGTGATCCACAGGGAGGGCGGAGAAGCAACTTCCAGCCCCGTCTCTGACGCCCTTTAGCTCTGTGACTGCAGGGATGTGCCAATGGCTGCCTGCCCAGGCTTGCTTTCTGCATCTGTAAAACAGGGCTGATGATTCCTACCCCCTCACCTCCTGAGGTTGTTATATGGAATAAATGAAATAAAAGATGTGAAATCTTCCTGTATCGGCTGCCAACAAAAAAGAAGCCATGGGTGGCGCCTGTGGCTCAAAGGAGTAGGGCGCCAGTCCCATATACAAGAGGTGGCGGGTTCAAACCCAGCCCTGGCCAGAAACTGCAAAAAACCAACAACAACAACAACAACAACAAAAACCATAAAAAAAAGAAGCCATACTATGTAAAATAATTTAAAGAGATGTATTCTGAGCCAGGTTGGAGGACCATGACCTGGAGCCACCCCTAGACGCCTTAAACAAGTGGACTCGCTATGGCAGGGTTAGTTTGATTTTATACATTTCAGGGAGATAGGCATTACAGGTAAAGTCATAAATCAATTTATGGAAGGCATACATTGGTTTGGCTTGAAAAGGTGGGACATCTCAAAGTGGGAGCTTATAGGTTATAGGTAAATTTAAGTTTCTTCAGTTGACAATGAGCTAAAAAAGTTAAGCTCTGTCTAATATACCAGAAATCAATTGATTGAGTTAAGATAAGAGTCCATTGACCCAATAGGGTGGCTCTCCCTGTAATGCTAGCACTCTGGGAGGCAAGGCTGGAGGAATGCTTGTGCTCAGGTGTTCCAGATCAGCCCAAGCAAGAGCAAGACCATCTCTCTACTCAAAATATAGAAAAATTAGCCATGCATCATAACAGGCACCTGTAGTCCCAGCTATTCAGGAGGCTGAGGTAGGAGGATTGCTCAAGCCCGGGAGTTTGAGGCTGCAATGAGCTAGGCTGATCTCATGGCACTCTAATCTGGGCAACAGAGTGAGACTCTGTCTCAAAAAAAGGGTCTGTTATTCAGAGACAAATTATAGGACATATGCCCAGACTCAAGTGGTTTTTACACATCTGAGGGCCTGCAGGTATGTCTTGTATAGCCGTGGACATCTCCAACGAGGGAGGCAGGCATGATGAGGCATGTCTGACCTCCTTTCTCACAGCTAACAATTCAGTTTTGGCAGAACCCTGAGGGCAACAGGGGTCCAGTAGTCAGTAGCTGGGTAAGAGTCTCGAGATTTTAATTTAGTTCATGCTGCCCTTAAAATTGCCAACAAGATCTGCTTGATCCCCTAGCTTGAGCACCGTGGGAAACCCCCATTTCTCTCAGGAGACTGGCGTGGGTGCAATGTCAGAGGGAGGGACACCCTTCTCCTAACTGCATCTGACTGTGACAGTCCCTTTAGAGTCACTTCTCCATCTCTGTCCCCTGAACACATGCTTTCCTACTCATCGTTCACCCTCACTCCAATCTCTCCTTCCCCCAAACTTCCACCAACTCAAGGCTATGTGTGTACAGACTTTGCTGAAGGATCCAGGCAGCTACCAAAGCTTCTAGCTGAACAGCCAACACCTTAAAACCGTCGAGTCCAGACATCTGTCCCACCCTCAGGAATTACTTATGTTTCTCTTCTCCCGGGTGACTCCAGCCTCCTGCCAACTTCCTCTTCTTTCTCTCCCTCCCCAGCGTCCACTCCCCAAGAGTGGCAGCTCATTTCCCCAGACTCCTTGAACTATCTCTTCGTCTCATTTCTAGCCCATCCCCGCCTTGCCCAGAGTTTTGCTAAACAAAAACACTTGTCTCCTGGAAAAGGAACTCTGCCCTAGTTTTTTTCTTGTGCCCCGTCTAAGACTGGTCACCAGCATGAGCTTTGAAAGCAGGTGTTCTCATTGCGGATTGTCCCCTGGCTGGTTGTTGACCTTAAAGGGATTGTCTTAGCCCTTGCTAGTCCAAGTGTGATCCATGAACCAGCAACGGCACTGCCCACTGGGAGCTTATTACAAGATGCAGTATCTCAGGCCATCCCCAGACCTACTGAATAAGCGTCTGCATTTTAACAGATCCCTAGGTGAATCATTTGCCCATTAAAATCCTAGATGCCCCCATTCTGACCTCTGAGCCTATTTCCTAGTTTGTATAATGGAGATAATTCCTCGCAGGGAGGATGTGAAAATTACATGAGATTATGTATACAAACACTAAGCCCGGTGTCTTGAAGAGCGAGGCTTCAACAAGAGGGAGCTAATATTATTATTAGCTATTAAGCTGTAACAGCTCTATGCTTCTTTGGGGATTGTTATTCTAGCCCAAAATAGAACGTCTCTGGATGCTGGGACTCTCAGGGTACAGTGATTGCTGTGTGCTGGGGCCAGGAAGTGGGGTAGGGGGGAGGCAAGTCCTGAGGCTGGGAAGGGAGAGACCAGCCTTGCTGCAGCTAAGCCTAAGACAGAATTTCAGGTATTTAGACTTTGCAAACCCACACCTGCACTTTCTGGTGTGCTGTGGGAGACTACATAGCCACTGACTGGATCCAGGCAGTGTATCTTCTTAGTGTGGCCTGTTTCGTCATGACAAGTAATTGAAAAGAGTATTTGCATGTTAAAAATGAATATGGAGAGAGGGCATAGAGTATGGTTCCATTTATAGCAAGTTTTAGAACAGAAAAAACTGAACTAAGATGAGGGGAATCAGAGCACTGTTTGCTGGTTGAAGGATGAGAGGATTAACTGGAAAGGCATGAGGGATCTTTCTAGAAATGATGGAAGTATTCTTGATTGTTGTGGTGGTGGCATTTGTCAAAACTCGTTGAACTGAACACCACAATGAATTCGCCCAACTGAATTCATTTTAATTTATCTAAAAAATAAGATGGGAGCAGAAAGGAGAGATCACAGACCCTCCCCTCCATTTTCACTGTACAGGAATTAACCAGCACCCCACAAAGAAGGCCTTTTTGTCCTAAACCCAACCGTAGCCAGTCATCTTCTACCTAGGGTGGGTGTAGACAATACCTAGGGGTAGTGTGGACTGCAGCATGAGTGAAAGTCCATGGTTAGAATTCCCCAGGGGTTGAGGGGCAGAATTTTTAGCCCAACTGGGCTCTGGCTCCTGTGCCTCAGTGAAGAGGAGCTTTAGGCCTGAACAGCCCCCTGCATCCCAGGCTGCAGCCTACCATGGCTGCTATTTATTCCGAAGAGTTACTTCACATCCTACTCTGACTTCGTGGTGGGAAATTTGCTCTCCTCAATTTCCCTGTCGGCTGGGTAGATTATTCAGGGGACTGCATTGCCCATCTTTGCACACAGCCCCTCACTTTCCCCTCTCTAGGCTGCTGGCTCTCCGCCAGGCTGGGCTGTCTTCCAGTCCTCACCTCATCACTGCCACCTTGGTCAAGAAAGGAGCAGTGAAAAAAAGTCAATATTAAATTCAACATAAAAAAAAAAAAGAGCAGTGAATTCCCTGTACTCCCTCACCCTGTGTCCTGAGCTGTCTCCCAACTCTGAACACCTGCTGACCACACTTTCACATAACTCAGGCCATTCGCCATACACTTCCACCCTGAAACCACTCACTCCTGGCCTTTCTTCACCTTGGAGTCTTGACTCAATAAAGAAAAAGGTCTATGTCCTTTAAATCTTTATTTCCTCTCTCAAAATTAACCTTCCCAGGAGGATCAGCACTGGGGATGTCTATTCTTTCAGGGGAAACTCCACTTTCACCCTCAGTGGAAAACCCCAGAGCGAGAAGGGCATGTTATGCAGATTATGTGCGCCCGTACACACACACACACACACACACACACACACACACACACACACATATATTGGGGGGGGGGAGAGAAGAGGGGTGAGCGGGAGAGAAAGAGGAAATGGCTTCTACCTAGTGGTTAACAAGAGAGCTGCCCCCAAAACGTGGGTCTCCTGATTGACTTTCTGGCCAATTCTGGTTTCTTTGATTGGAGCTGAAATTCATCCTCCACTAGGGAACTTGCTCGCCTGAAACTCCATGGCACGATTCTGGCAAGCCACTTAATGTCTCTGTAGCTCAGCTTCTTGACAGTAATTGGGGACAATAATAGTTACCTACTTCATAGGGATATTCAGCGGCTCAATTAGTAAAAGCTTCTAAAGTGCTTGAGTCCCGTTATTAGTTGTAATGGAGTACAGCTGCCGGTGTTGGCCAATCTGTTGGCTCTTGGTAGGAAATGCTCTACAGCCAGAATGACACAAACCCTTAGGAACTAGAAAAAATGTGAGTAATCCCAAATGCTGGCAGGTGTTTCAAAACCCTCCTTTTCATTTGACTTTAAGAGAAGATGTTGGATGCAATGTTCAACCGAAAAATTTCTGCCAAAGTGATCCTTGAGGTCTGGGGTGGTGGTTCACACACCTGTAATCCTAGCACTCTGGGAGGCTGAGGTGGGTGAATTACTTGAGCTCAGGAGTTCAAGACCAGGTTGAGCAAGAGTGAGACCCCAACTCTACTAAAAATAGAAAAATTATGGCTCGGTGCCTGTGGCTCAAGTGGCTAAGGCGCCAGCACATACACCTGAGCTGGCAGGTTCGAATCCAGCCTGGGCCTGCAAACAACAATGATGGCTGCAACCAAAAAATAGCTGGGAAGGGCAGTGCCTGTGGCTCAGTGGGTAGGGTGCCAGCCCCATATACCGAGAGTGGAGGGTTCAAACCCGGCCCTGGCCAAACTGCAACAAAAAATAGCCAGGCATTGTGGCAGATGCCTATAGTCCCAGATACTCGAGAGGCTGAGGCAAGAGAATTGCCTAAGCCCAGGAGTTGGAGGTTGCTGTGAGCTGTGATGCCACGGCACTCTACCGCAGGCAACAAAGTGAGACTCTGTCTCTAAAAAAAAAAAAAAAAAATAGCCGGGCATTGTGGCAGGTGCCTATAGTCACAGCTACTTGGCAGGCGGAGGCAGGAGGATCACTTGAACACAGGAGTTTGAGATTGTGAGCTAGGCTGAGGCCAAAGCACTCTAGACTGGTCAACAGAGTGAGAATCTGTCTCAAAAACAAACAAAAAAAAACCCCCAAACAACCAAAGTGATCCTTGAATTCACAGCCATGGGCACATCATCAGAGTGACTACACTGCGTGGATTCACAGACACCAAATTGGGATAAGAAGGAGATGGGTAGGGGCTGTCTCAGGCAAATAAAGCTGTACTTGGAGTTGCCCAAGTAAAATTCCTATCCAAATAGTTGTATTAATATTAGCCATCCATAACTGTTAAGATACAGGGTAAGCTTCTGGAAGAGTTCTGAAGCTACAGTGGCTTATATAAGGTACAAGTAATTTACCTGTCATAGTCCAGAGGGAGCCATTTGGAGCTGGCAGGATTACTCCATTTTCCTCACAATATTTGTGAGTCCATTTCTTACCATCTCCTGAATAGCATGAGGAGAGGGGAGGACCAGGAGCACTCAGCCTATTTTTTCTAAGGACGAGATCTAGCAATGGTCCCAGCATTATCCCCCCAGTCCATTAGCTAGATGGCCCAGGTGAAGACTGCATTTCTCAGCTTCCCTTGCAGTTCAGCATGACCATTAAATTAAGGTCTAGACCAGTGGTTTTCAACCTGTGGGTTGCGACCCCTTTGTAACAATGAAAATACATCGTGGCATTAGGAAGGTTGAGAACCTAGTCTAGACTCTAGACTCTTGTCCCCATTATTGGACACAGTAAACTGCAAGAGAAGCCAGGAAATGCTGGGCAGTCCGCGCTGAACGAGAGGAAAGGCAGCAGGCTACCC
The DNA here is from genome assembly GCA_963574355.1 of Loris lydekkerianus. Classification (NCBI taxonomy): domain Eukaryota; kingdom Metazoa; phylum Chordata; class Mammalia; order Primates; family Lorisidae; genus Loris; species Loris lydekkerianus. The sequence continues at coordinate 21,743 of CAUYPK010130828.1, read as the reverse complement.
CACCAGGCTGGGAAGGCTCCTGGAGACCGTCTGCAAGTGCGTAGCTGAAGAGCACCAGGGCACCCCAACCCCCAGCCACCTCATTAGGAATGATCACAGGAGTGGGCCTGGAATGTGATTGGAATTTACCTAAGGGCAATCAAAAGAGGTGGTCAGCCTTCCTGGAAGAAAAAGTGAGGGTAGAAACTGGTTCCCTGTCACTAAGAACCTCTAACCTCTTTGAAAGACCCATTCTTCGAAAAACATGCTCACTTGTGCCCAGGAGTCTGGCTGGGGTGAGAAGCTTCCTCCAACCCAGAGGCTTGAACTTCTAGGTTTTGATCTGGACTCATTTGGAAAGTGAAGGGGGAGGAGGCCAGAGGGCGCTCTCCCAGGAAGTAGCATCAGTTGCTTATCATAGGAGGACTTTCCCTACATGTCACTGATGAAGAAGAAAGAGGAAGATGAAGATGAGAAGGAAGAGACACTTCCCCTTGCACTTCAAAACCCTTCCGGGCTGACCTGCAAACTTCTGGAATAATATAATTTTCACGTTACTTGAGGAACGATAATCTGGATTAGAGTACCCTGGGAAAGGAGAAAACCTCAGCAGAAAGTAAGGCTTTGGAAGCTGGGTGCCACTGGGGGAAAACTTGCTGCTAAGATTTCTTACTAAACTGCTCTCAGAATGTTTCCAAAGACTTGTTTTCCCTCAGAACATTCATGCCTAAGCCCCTCCAGTTGTCAAAATTGGAATAGAACAATGCCAATCTGGAGAATTTATTTTTAAAAAGCACGCGATTGAGCTGAGCAGGCAAGACACTGTGACCCAATCAGAGATGTGATCTTCTTATTATGAAAAAATTAATAGATATAATAAACCCAGCGACAGCAACTGACAACTCATGACCAGTCTTATTTGTACTCCCCACTGAGTCTTTCGCCTGGACTCCTCTGCCCTGCGAGTGCAGTGGTGGCCTCATAGCTCACAGCAACCTCAGACTCCTAGCTCCAGCCATTCTCCCAACTCCAGCCATTCTTCCTTCTCAGTGTCCTGGGTATCTGGGACTACTGGCTTGCACCATTACCCCTGGTTAATTTTTCTATGTTTTGTAAAGACAGGGGTCTCACTCTTGCTCAGGCTGGTCTCGAACTCCTGGCCTCAAGCAATCCTCCCACCTTGGCCTTGGAAAGTGCTAGAATTACATGTCTGAACCCCTATACCTGGCCCAAACCTGGATTATTCTGAGTAAATCTCAGTATCAAACCATTCATCTGGACATAGTTCACTATGTGCCTCTAAAAGATAACTTTATAAAATACATAACAAAAATACATAATCACACTTTAAAAATTAATAATACCTTAATATAACTAAATCTCCAGTCAGTGTTTAAATGTCTCCAATCCTCTCAACACCCTCCCCCCCTTTTCTTTCTCTTTCTTATAATTGATTTATTTGTACCAGAATCCAAACAAAGATCACATGTTGCATTGGGTTTCTTTTTTTTTTTAGAAACAGAGTCTCATTTTGTCGCCCTCAGTAGAGTGCTGTGGCATCACAGCTCACAGCAACCTCCAGCTCTTGGGCTTAGGTGATTCTCTTGCCTCTGCCTCCCAAGTAGCTGGGACTATAGGCGTCCGCCACAACGCCTGGCTATTTTTTTGTTGCTGTTGCAGTTTGGCCGGGGCTGGGTTTGAACCTGCCACCCTTGGTATATGGGGCCGGCACCCTACTCACTGAGCCACAGGTGCCACCCCTGCATTGGGTTTCTATGTCAGATGTCTCTCCAGTTTCTTTTCATCTGTAGGTTCCCTCATAATCTAATTTTCCCCTACAGCCCACGAAATTCCCCAGGGTCTGGACTTGCTAGCTTCATTCCAGGAGTGCCATTTAACATCTCCACCACCACCCCCATATTTCCTGATGGTTGGTTGCTATATCCTGAAGCTTGCTTGATCTCATTTTGGTTAGATTTGGTTACAAAGGTATAGATTTGGTCCTGCCCAGCAGGACGCCTGTGATGTCTGTCTTTATGTGATGTTAGCAGACATTGATAATCATTTGCTAGATCTATTATTTCAATAAGGATTTGCAAAATGTCATATTCTAATTATTTTATTCCTTCTTTACTTACAGCTGAAATACTTCTACAGACAGAAATCTCAGCTATTTATGGTTATGCTGAGGAATAATTCCTGTAGGAAAGACAGAGTAAATGCTGGACTTTTCCGATTTTACATTTATAAAAATGGATTGTTATGCATCTTCCAAAGGGACTGAGAGTTTGCTTTTGTTTCCCTGTCATTACAAAGTCATGATTTTTTACCCGTGCAATGTGACTCAATCCTTTGTGGTTAATGTTAAGGTTAATTGTCCTATAGTTGGTAAATGGAAGCCTCTGTGAGTTGACTCCTAAGTTCTGTGGCCATAACCTCAGTAGTCTTTTATAGCTTCCTTACTTCCTGGTATGACTAGATGGTACAGACCGAATATAGTCATATGTCCATAGAACCTGGTTCTCTAGACATTTTCTTAGTGGTGAATGATGTTTAGCAAGCATAGTTCAAAATGGCCAGTTCAAATAGTTTTAAGAAAACTTTTTTTTTTAATTTTAAAATAAACTCTCAGCATTGCAAAGATAATTTTAAGGACCAAATGAAAAAGTTGAAGTAGGATGTTCCAGAATAGCACTGCCCAATATAACATGGCAATGATGGTCATGTACCATATCTGAGTTATCCAACATGATTTTACCACTAGCTATATGTGACTATAGGGAGCTTGGAATGTGGCCAGTGCAACTGAGAAACTAATTTTTATAATTTTAATTTTAAATTAATTTTACATTTAAATAGTCACATGTAGCTACTGACTACCTTATTGGCCAGTGCAGAAATATAAAAGCTATTGATTAAGTTTAAGAAGCGTGTTTTCAAACTTCATCCCTATGAGAGGCATGAGAAGGCACTGCAAGATGGAGAGCTGAGTGGTACCCCGTCACTCCTGCCAGAACTTCTAATGCATTCCAATACTTTCCATTACAGTAAGGAAAGTAAAATGAATCCCTTAATGATTTTAATGTGATAAAAATGATAATTGCCAGAAAAGTTGCAATTCTGAGAAAAGAAAGATATTTCGATAGTGTAGTTGGGATGGTCAGAAGTGGACCGATAAAGAAGATGAAATCACAACGGCACCTGTGGCTCAGTGAGTAGGGCGCCAGCCCCATATACCAAGGGTGGCGGGTTCGAACGCAGCCTTGGCCAAACTGCAACAAAAAAATAGTTGGGCGTTGTGGCGGGTGCCTATAGTCCCAGCTACTGGGAGGCTGAGGCAAGAGAATGGCCTAAGCCCAAGAGCTGGAGGTTGCTATGAGCTGTGACGCTACAGCACTCTACCAAGGGCGACAAAGTGAGACTCTCTCACAAAAAAAAAAAAAAAGGCTCGGCGCCTGCGGCTCAAGTGGCTAAGGCGCCAGCCACATATACCTGAGCTGGCAGGTTCGAATCTAGCCCGGGCCCACCAAACAACAATGATGGCTGCAACCAAAAAATAGCTGGGTGTTGTGGAGGGTGCCTGTAGTCCCAGTTACTTGGGAGGCAGAGGCAGGAGAATCCCTTGAGCTCAGGAGTTGGAGGTTGCTGTGAGCTGTGATGCCACAGCACTCTACCCAAGGCGACAACTTGAGGCTCTGTCACAGAAAAAAAAAAAAAAAAAAAAGATGAAATTGGGTGGCACCTGTGGCTCAAAGGAGTAAGGCATCGGCCCCATATGCTGGAGGTGGTGGGTTCAAACCCAGGCCCAGCCAAAAAACTGCAAAAAAAAAAAAAAAAAAGAAGATGAAATCAAAAGATCCTTTCTCCATTAGGAACCATACCTTTGGTTTACTTATTTGATTTGGGAGTTTTAAAAAATAAACTTCATTTTTTAGAGCAGTCTTAAGTGCGCAGCAAAGTTGAGTGAAAATACAGAGTTCTCACTCATCTCCTGTCTCCCCCAGCACACACGCACAGCCTCCCCCATTATGGACATCCCCACCTGAGTGGTGCATCCTTACACCTGATGAGCCTGCACTGATGTGACGCCACCACCCAAGGTCCACAGCCTACACTGGGCTCGCCCTGGGTGGTGCATGTTCAATGGGCTTGGCTGCATGTGTAATATGCATATGTATCCCCTCTTTACTGTCACACAGAACAGTCTCACTGCTTTAAAAATCTTTTTTGCTCCACCTATTCACCCCCTCTTCTCCCCGATAGCTGACAAACACTGATCTTTTTTCTGTCTCCATAGTTCTGTCTTATCCGGAATGTCATGTAATTGGAATCTCACAATATGCAACCTTTTCAGATTGGCTTCTTTTACTTGGTAATGTGTATTTAAAGTTCCTCCATGTCTTTTCATGATTTGCCAGCTTATTTTTTCCTAATGCTGAATAGTATTGTGGGTATATACTGTCAATTATCCACTCACCTACTTAGGGACATCTTGGTTGCTTCCAAGTTTTGGCAAATATGAATAAAGCTGCTATAAATAGCCATGTGCAGGTTTTTCTGTAGACATAAGTTTTCAGTTCCTTCGAGTAAATACCAAGGGAGCATGATTGCTGGATCATACAGTAAGAGTATGTTTAGTTTTCTAAGAAACTGCCGAACTGCAGAAGATGCTTTTTAAACTCAATAACAATAATATAATCATAATATATCTTTCCTTTATTGAGTACTTGCTCTGGAATAAGAGTTTCAACATATAATAATGTACTTGATTTAATCCTACTAACCTATAAAGTAAACATTTTTAATCCCTACAATGCAGATGAATAAATAGAGACTCCAGAGAATAATGACTTGCTCAGGGCCCCACAGCTCTCAGGTCTGTCTCACTCAAAGCCCTTGCTCCTAACAGCTGTATCGGGGTCTTAAAGCCCAGAGATTTCACAAAAACTTTGAAAATGTGTTTCGTTGTCTTTCCTTATTGGACCCTTCCTGAATAACGATAACCTTCCTCCTGCATTTCTGAAGTCCTTCGGAAGAGGCTCTCTGTGAGGATAACCTTTTTCCAAGGCAGAAGGGAAGAGCAAAGGTGAGCACACAGCGGAGACATGCTGTACACTGCAGAGCCCAGAGGGGACAGGGCCTCAGCGTCTTCCTAATTCTCTCTGCATCACAGGGGGGGCTGCCCACTCCTCTGCAGCTCACTCTAGTCCCCTGGATCTTCTTTCCCCACCTCAGTGTGTTGCCATCCTGGCTGCTTGCTGGGTCCTGGGTCTCTAGTTTCTTTCCAAAGCCTTGTACCCAGTCTCTACTTCCTTGTCCAGCATGGAAATTGGCCTCAGTGATGCTGTGTGTCTGGCTCTCCCAGTGCTCCTTCTAGATCCTACCTCTGCTATCTCCCTGTTGCCAACCTGGGTTCTAATCTTGGGCCTAGCAAAAAATTCCTGGTACTCAGCCTCAGTGGGAAGCCCCTAGGCCGTGCTCCTCTAACGGACCAGCTTAGAGAAATCATGTCTTCATTTATTGCTAGAATTATTTTCCACTGGGCATTAAAGTTTAGAGCAGTTATCTAGTGGCTGATGGGCAGTCTGCCAGGCTCCATACCCCTGTACCACTGCTCATTAGCTACGTGTCCCTGGATGAATAATTTAACCTCTCTAAGCTTCAATTTTATCATCTGTAAAATGGGGATTTTAATAATACTTGCTTTTATATTTCTTGATAGTATAAATGAGATAATGTTTATACAAATTTCAGTATAGTGTTTGGTATGTAGTAAGCACTCCATAAATAGCCATTAGTAATGATTATGCATGGGCGGCGCCTGTAGCTCACTGGGTAGGGCACCGGCTGCAAACACCAAGTGTGGCAGGTTCGAATCAGGCCCCAGCCAAACTGCAATAAAAAATAGTCGGGCGTTGTGGTAGATACCTGTAGTCCCAGCTACTCAGGAGGCTGAGGCAAGAGAATCGCCTAAGCACAGGAGTTGGAGGTTGCTATGAGCTGTGATGCCATGGCACTCTACCCAGGGTGATAAAGTGAGACTCTGTCTCAAAAAAAAAAAATGATGATGATGATGATGATGATTATGCATAACAGATGACCCTTGGTTTGTGGAAAAGCTGGAACAAATAACTTTTTGAGGCAAATTATCTTATCTGACCAGTGTTAAGAGTTCTGAAATAAAGGAGTGACTGAGTTCAAGGTCTTCATTTTATCTGATGAGTGGCCTTGGGTAAGTCACTCACTTTTCCAGAACCTCAGTGTCCTCATCTGTATAACCTGCTGGGCTGCCCAAGGGCCTTTGCACTCACTCTGGACACTTGTAAGAGTTCAAGCTCCACGAGGCAAGGCCTTGGCCTAGTCTGTTCATTGCTGGGTCCCTAGCACCAGGGACCTAGAACATAGTAGACTGTCAAAAAATGCTGAAAGAAAGAAAAAAGAACCTGTAAGGAAGTATTTTCAAAGTATGCAGAGCCTTAGAGCCTGAGGTATGTGTATGTGGGGGCAGTCTCTGAGCCATCTGGAAGTCAGTAAGTCAACCTGCTTAAAGTGCTAAGCTTAGCTGAGAGGAGCATCTTTTTAGAACTATACCTGACCCTGTTAATTTGGGATGAGCTTAAGGAAACCTAACAGCCCCAGAAAAAGACAAGGCCAAGCTGTGACACAAGTGTCTCCTGGGTATTCTGGCCATCTCCTGTCCTGTATCTCCCTCCCTCGAGGGACTTTCCTACCCCTGAAGTCTTGGAGAAGTCTCTCTACTCCACCCTGCCCTTCGTATAAACCACCTACAGAAATTGCTCGGGGACATCACATATTCCTATCCTGTGTAAAGCCCCCTCCTCCACCCTAGATAAAAAGGGAAATTTTATCTAGTCGTTAATTGCCATTTATGAATGACTATTTTAGGCATTAACTCAGTCAATTATCCCAGTAATCCTCCAAAGGTAAATACGTCCCAGCTCCCACTTTACCAGTGGAGAAACTGAGGTTCTTCCAGCTGAGTAACCTTCCACTGATCATGCACATAGCGGAGATCTTAAAGCCAACTCCTTCCCTCGCCTGTGGTGCCTTCTGTGAGCGGAGCTGAAGCTGCCACCGGGAGGAAGGGGGCTGGGAGAAACCACACAGCCCTTCGCTTTGGCTGCTCTTGCCTGCAGTAAGGGGATATGTTTCCAGAATGCTGCTGGCAAATAATTTCGAGGGTTTGGCCAGCCTGAAATAACTGATCTATTTAGAGGTTTCAAGACCAGGCAGCAGAGGCTAAATAAGGTAAAGTGTCAGTCAAGAGAGGAGGTTCAGGAAGAGAATAGAATATTAAAAAACTCGGAGCTGATGTCATGTTTTTCTTTACCCAAGACTCTTTTAAAAGTATGTATCCATAGAAATTATCATTGTGTTCACCTTAAATATAGAAATTGTGATATCAAGGCAGACAAAGTGCATGCACACACATACACACACATATGTGTGTTTTGGTTTATAATACACACTATGGGGAAGCACCTGTGGCTCAAAGGACTAGGGCGCCAGCCCCATATGCCTGGCCGGATGTGGTGGTTCACGCCTGTAGTCCCAGCACTGTAGGAGGCCGAGGCGGGTGATTGCCTGAGCTCAGAGGTTCGAGACCAGTATGAACAGTAGTGAGCCAGAGTAAGACCCCGTCTCTACTAACAACATCAAAAACAGCAGGACAGAGCATCGCCAGAGGAAGAAGAAAATGAACAACAACAACAACAACAAAAAATAATACTTCAAACAAAGAAGAATGTACAAGCAAGTTGAAATTAAAAAAAAAAAATTTATAATACACACTTTGTATAATGTGTGCTTGGTTTATAATATACAACTACACAACTTTGGAAAAAGTTGGTTTCTTATACATAATCTTAGAAAAATGGAGTTCTGGCTCCGTGCCTGTAGCTCAAGTGGCTAGGGACCGGTTAATCGCTTAAGTCCAAGAGTTTGAGGTTGCTGTGAGCTGTGATGCCATAGCACTCCACTGAGGGCAACAGCTAAGACTCTGTCTCAAAAAAAAAGAAAGAAAAATGGAGTTCTTAGTCAAACTTCTTGACCAGATTGTGGGTATAGGGATTTAGAGATTGTTCTTAAGGGATATTAATTATTATTGTTGTTGTTGTTATTATTATTTTGAGATTGAGTCTTACTTTGTTGTACTAAGTAGAGCACTGTGGTGTCATAGCTCACAGCAATCTCAAACTCTTGGACTTGAACCATCCTCTTGACTCAGCCTCCCAAGTAGCTGGAACTACTAGTGTGCACCACCACACCCAGCTAGTCTTTCTATTTTTAGTAGAGACTGGGTCTCACGCTTGCTCAGGCTGGTCTCAAACTCCTGAGCTCAAGCAGTCCACCTGCCTCAGCCTCCCAGAGTGCTAGGATTACAAGTGTGAGCCACCACACCTGGCTAGAACATTAATTATTATTATCATTTTTTTTGAGACAGAGTCTCATTTTGTTACCCTCATTTTGTTACCCTCAGTAGAGTGCCATGGCGTCATAGCGCACAGCAACCTCAAACTCTTGGGCTGAAGTGATTCTCTTGCCTCAGCCTCCCAAGTAGCTGGGACTACAGGTGCCCACCAAAACGTCCTGCTATTTTCAGAGACAAAGTCTTGCTTTGGTTCAGGTTGGTCTCAAACCTGTGAACTCAGGCAATCTATCCACCTCGGCCTACCAGAGTGCTAGGATTACAGGCATAAGCCACTGTGCCCAGCCTTTATTTTCACTTTTTTAAAGACACAGTGTCTCACTCTGGCACGCACACTGGAGTGCAGTGGTGCAATTATACCTCACTGTAACCTCAGTCGCCTGGACTCAAATGATCCTCTCACCTGCCTCTGCTTCCCAAGTAGCTAGGACTATAGGCATGCACCACCTTACCTAGCTAATGTTTTAAATTTTTGTAGAGACAGAGTCTTACTATGTTGTCTAGGCTGGTCTCAAGCTTCTGACCTCAAGCAGTCCTCCTGTCTTAGCCTTCCAAAGTGCTAGGGTTACAGCCATGAGTCACCACTCCCAGCCAAATTGTTAGTAATACTAGTAGCTATGACTTACTTAGCACAGGTAGTTCCTTCCCATATGTTTTTATAGTTTTCATAACAACTCTGTCGCTATTTTTCCGTTGCATTGATGAAGAAATAGAGGTTCAGGGAGATTAAGCAACGCATCTGATGCTACACAGGTAGTGAGTGGCAGAGCCAGTTTTTGAGCTCACCCCAAAGACTGTAAGTCCACAAGGTAGGGAACATGTCTGTGTGTTTTCCAGTTTGTTACACGGTGCCCAGAACAGTCCTAAGTGCTCAATAAACACTGGAATAAAGAATGTATGACCAAGGGCACGGATGCACATGTGAATGAGTGAGTGAGTGAGTGAATGCATGCGTGCATGGCTCCAAATCCCGTGTTGTCAGCCACCCTGCTGAGCATTCACCTTGCTCACTCTGTTTCTCACTCTGCCGGCTTCATGCTCTCTGTATCTAAATAACACGGGGCATTAGAATTGGGCACTCTTTGCTTCTAAAGCAGACTAAATCAGACATAGTTCTGCTCTCACGTCTTTTATAGATTTGTGAGGAGGGGAGGGCTAGACCCAAGTATTTTCATATCTGGGTAAGTGGTCAGGGTGGAGAGTGTGGATAAACAGGGCGGGTCCACACTGGGTGTGTGTGCCAGTAAGTTCTCAGACACGTGGCCACTGCCGCTCTGGTGGAGAGGGAACCGAGCGCTCAGGAATTATACTATCTGCTAACTCCCAGGGAGGGAAGGAGGAAGTGACACGGGACAGCTTCTTCTGCCGAAAGGAAAGCAGAAATTCAGTGAGAAACAGAAGTTCCCTTGCAGTGCCTTGTGTTAGTTCCTCAAACTTAAACTAACAGTTAGCGGGGTATCACCAAAACCTCAAGGACTGGAAAGCTGGGTCTAATCCCTATTTTGTCCCTGATTTGGAAAATTCATTTTAATGTTTTGGGCTTCAATTTCCTTATCTGTCAAATAGATAATTTAAGCTAAACCCCTGGCACCTAGAACTTAGGGCACTTAGAACTGTGGGTGCGTTGGAAGGAGGGGGTGTTTTGGTGGTTCTGATGATTGATGAGTAACATTAATGCGTGTGTTGGGAGGGCCAGGAAGCAGGACTAAATGTATTCAAATGCGTAGGGCCAAAATTGTCCTAGGCACCCAGAGAGCATTGCCCTCGGAGAGGAAATGCCACGGGCTGCTGCTATCAGGCAGGAAGGGTAAGCAGAAAGCCCTCTTCGCACAGGGGAGGGGAGGCACAGCCCCTCTTCAGCAAGGCTCGGAGTGGAGTGCCTGTCCGGTCAGTGGAGTAGGAACGTCTGAGAGATGCGTCCAGTCCACAGACCTGAGATCAGAGCCCTGTCCTTAGGGCCTGGGGTGAGGGCAGGGAGCAGTTTCCCAGTTAGAGGGTGAAGGAGCTCAAATACTGAGAGAACCAGTGAGGCAGAGTTGAGCCGAGCTCACCACAGGAGGCTAAGGCAGAGGAGACATTTGCCAGGAAACCGACACCCCTCAAGCAGGTAACCTTGAAGGTTGTGCTGACCAGGTAAAAAGACCCCCGAGGGAGGCCAGGGGATTTCCACAGGTGAGCAGATCCTTCCCCAGCACTGGGGAGCCGGCTAAGCTCTTTCCCATATCCACAACCGTCTCTGCGGTGGTTGCCATATTCTTGAGATATAACATACTCACAGTGAAATACACAAATCCTGAGTACACGGCTCACTGACTGTTTGCTCATATACCCACCACTCAAATGAGGCTATGGACCAGCTCAACTCTCTGCCAAAGTTAACCATTTTGTAACTTTATCACTGTAGGTTAGTTTTTGAACTTTACAGAAGTGGAATCATACAGTATGTAGTTTTTCGGCATCCGATTTTCTTTCTTTCTTCTTTTTCTTTAGACAAGAGTCTCACTCAGTTGCCCTGGGGTTGAGTGCTGTGGTGTCACAACTCACAGCAACCTCAAACTCTTGGGCTCAAGTGACCCTCTTGCCTCAGTCTCCCTGGTAGCTGAGACTACAGGCATAGGTCACAATGTCTAGCTGTTTTTATTTTTTTATATTTTTGAGACAGAGTCTCACTTTCTTGTCCCCAATAGAGTACCATAGCATCATAGCTCACAGAAACCTCAAACTTTTGAGCTCAAGTGATTCTCTTGACTCAACCTCCTGGGTAGCTGGGACTACAGGCATCCGACACAACACCCAGCTATTTTTTAAAGATGGGGTCTTGGTCTTATTCAGGCTGGTCTCAAACTCCAGAATTCAAGCAGTTGACATGCCTTAGCCTCCCAGAGTACTGGAATTACAGTCATGAGCCACCATGCCCAGACCCTAGTGTCTGATTTTCTTTATTCAACATTGTGCCTCTGAGATTCAGCCACACTGTTGTGGGTAGCAGTTCAATTTCCCCTGATTACTGGGTAGTATTCATTGTATGATTACACCACAACTTATTCATTCGTTCTACTGTTGATGGGCATTTAGCGTTGTTCACAGATGCCATCTTGAAAAATTGTACAAAGTATGGAAACCTCTTGAGTTGACAGAAACAGACCCATAGGGGATTTGGCTGGAACTGACCACCTGAAAGTGGCCATTTGTAGGTAAAAGAAACAGAATGATCTCTAATTGTCAAATTTACATTTTCCCAACATTAGAAGGAATGGGAACTCTGCTGCTAAATGAGGCCACCAATTAATGGAACGTGTTTTTAAATCATACATTTTGCACATCTGAACTGAGGAGTGTAAATTTTGGCACTGCTACACAGGCAATGAGCCAATGCAACTTTCTAATAAGAAAAATGGTGCATAGAGCTGGCTTTCAGTTTATTCAGGCAACAGACCAGTTGTTGTCTTACTGTTAAAGGCACCAAAAACTTGGAAGAGACACATTCAAAAGGTGATGCATCAAAAACAGGATGAGTTGTAGGGGGAAATATTCAAATGATGTGGAAAATCTGAGTGAGTCTTTCTAATGTGGTAGCTCAGCTGGAGCCCAGAGAGCCTGGGCAATTTTGAGTAGGCAGTGTGATGATTGTCAAAGAAAACACCAGCCTTATTCAGAAAGGTGCACAATTAGTCACCCACCAGGGGTCGAGGACTATTCGAACTATTCTGACTAATTTCAACTTGTTATTAAGAGAAATGGGAGGCACCTGGAGAGGTTCTCAAATAATCTTGATGACTTAAAAAATGAAAAATGAGTCCAGGGTGAAAAAGTTAATAGTGTTAGGGTTGCTTTTGCTTTAAGAAAAAAACTCTACCACCTTTAGCATGGGTATTTTGGTCCAGGAAGAGAGTGATTATATACTTTCACAATAGTGTTTGGCATAGCTTTCCCTGAATGCCTTTATATACGTGATTGGGCTGATAAAATGAGGACTTAGGTGATAGCTGTTTATCCTCACCTCTGTGGAATGCACAAGGATGTCAGCAAATACTTCAACTCTCTCTTTTTGTGGGCGCATGGTAGGACTGCACGTTCTCACCCACTTGAAGACTCCCACAACTACTTTGGCCAATGACATGCAAGCAAAAGCTTCCAAGGCTAATACGGTTTCTCTGCAACCTTGTTCATCCCTGCCAGGTTTCAGGTAGGGGCTACTTTAGCAAACAGCCTGGATTCCAGAAGAGGGAGATCCTTAGCCAACTCTGATGGATATATAGATGACTGAGAAATAAGCTCCTGTTTTTCCAAGCCACTGAGATTTCAAAATGGTTTGTTACTGCAGCATAACTGAAGTTCCCCTGAATAAGGAAGCTACCTCACCAGAACCTCTGAGAACAGTCCCCGAGCTTTTATCCCCTCTAAGCCAAGGGATGGACACCTCACCTCTGAATAAAGGCCAGCTAATGAATTCTACCTCAAGAATTTGAACTCTAGGGCAGGTGCAGTGACAGAGGGAGAGGAAAATCCACACATAAGTAGACCCATGCGGATCAAACGTGTACTATTTGAGGGTCAACTGTATTACATTTTATTGATTGATTGATTTTGAGACAGAATCTCACCATGTCACCCTCAGTAGAGTGCCATGGTGCCACAGCCCACATCAACCTCAAACTCTTGGGTTGGGCTTAAGCGATTCTCTTGCTTCAGCCTCCCAAGTAGCTGGGACTATGGGCGCCTGCCACAACGCCCAGCTATGTTTTTGTTGTTGTCGTCATTATTGTTTAGCAGGCCCGGGCTGGGTTCAAACCCACCAGCCCCGGTGCATGTGGCCGGTGCCCTATCCTCAGAGCTATGGGTGCTGAGCCTGTATTACCTTTAAAAATGCCTATGAAGGGTGGCGCCTATGGCTCAGTGGGTAGGGCACTAGCCCCTTATACCAACGGTGGCGGGTTTGAACCCAGGCCTGGCCAAACTGCAACAACAAAAAAATAGCCAGGCTTTGTGGCAGGTACCTGTAGTCCCAGATACTCTGGAGGCTGAGGCAAGAGAATAGCCTAAGCCCAGGAGTTGGCGGTTGCTGTGAGCTGTGATGCCACAGCACTCTACTGAGGGTGATAAAGTGAGACTCTGTCTCTAAAAACAAAAAGCCTATGAAAATATTTATGGATAAATATCATAAATGGATAAATTTAGTATACATAGTTAAATATGGTTTATGGATAAACATTTAGAGATAAATATGATATCTAGATAGATATGATGATTGAATGAAGGGAAGGGACTGAAGATGCAGATGTCACGTCATTTAGCCATGAGCTGCTTGTTGCTGACTCTGGGTCATGGCTCCAGGGAGGATAATTACGTTCTTCTTTCTGCTTCTGTATAAGTCTGAAATTTCCCATGTTAAAAAGTAACAGGATTAAGATAGATAACAGCAGAAGGCACAGAGAGGACAGAAATTGGTGCAAAGTGTAAGGGGGGATTTTTGTCTTATCTGTGCCATTTTAATATTTTAGAACAGGGGTTGGCAAACCAACCAGGGGCCAAATCTTGCCTTCTACCTGTTTTGTGTAACGTACAAGTTGTGAATGACTTACTACTGGTTGAAAAAATACTCATTACATGAAATTCAAATTTTAGCATCAAGAAATAAGTTTTACTGGAACCCAGACACGCCCAGTTGTTTATGTATTATCTCTGGCTGCCTTCACCGTACAAAGCCAGGGTTGAGTAGTTGTAACAGAGACCAGATGGCCCACAAAACCTAAAATATTTACTATCTGGCTCTTCACAGGAAAAGTTTGCTGACCCTTCTTTTAGAAGGAAAGTATTCGTGCATGACTTTTTTTTTTTACACCAATAAAAAGAAACACTATATTGTTGAATTTTTTAATCAAGAAAGTGATGTAAGACCATTGTAGACGATGGAAAATATACCCAAAGAGTGTAAAAAATAGAATGATTTTTATTCACAATCTACCCATTTGTAGACTTTTTCTCATTTATCTCTTATCATGCAAACATTGACCTGTGAAACTTTCTCCAGGTTTAGGTAAAAGTAAGGATTGCCTTTCTAGAGACTGATTAGATGAGAACTGTAAGCAAACATCAGTTGTGACGAGGGCAACAGCATGGATGGGTTTGAATGAGGAGCTTATGAAAAAATGACTGTGTGGTTATATTAGCTCAGCAGGCATGAGGTCAAGGTTGGAGTCTGTGGCTTATTGGGGAAGCCCGGGAACTTCCCCTGGGCTTGGGTTGCTATCATTAATGGCATCACAAATTCCAAGTTACACCTTGGTCATAAATTAGGGTGGAAAAGGTCTTTCTAGATGATGGTGAAGTGCAGTCACTGCCCACTGTTGATGTGAAGCTCTGATTCCTTGCTAGACTGGTTTCCAGCTTGTGCATCCTAAGACAGCTGGACATGCTACTTCTATTCTGATTGGTGCAGTGACCATCATGGTTGGTCAGCATCCAGCCAGTCCGGCTGTTAAATATTTAAAAAATCACTCTATGGCAGGTGCAGTGGCTTGTGCCTATAATCCTAGAACTCTGGGAGGCAGAGGCAGGTGGATCACCCAAGCTCAGGAGTTTGAGATCAGCCTGAGCAAGAGCGAGGACCTGTCTCTACTAAAAACAAAAAAAAAAGCTGGGTGTTGTGGCAGGTGCCTGTAGTCCCAGCAAGTTGGAAGGCTGAGGCAAGAGGATCGCTTGAGCCCAAGAGTTTGAGGTTGCCATGAGATAGGACACCGTGACACTCTACCTAGGGTGACAGTTAGACTCTGTCTCAAAAAAAAAATCACCCTGCCTGGGGAATCCCCTTCCAATCATTATTTGCTGGCAGCATCCAGAGAGATAAATCCCAATAGGGGCAAATTTTCTGATAACTTTGCTTCAATTTTTGTTTTTTTAATTTTAATTTTTTTTTAATTTTTTTATTGTTGGGTATTCATTGAGGGTATAAGAAACCAGGTGAATTTTATTGTTTTTTAAGATACAGGTCTTGCTCTGTCACCCGGGCTGGGATACAGTGGCAGTATCATAGTTTACTGTATCCTCAAACTCCTGGACTCAAGCAATCCTCCTGTCTTAGCCTCCTATGTAGCTTAAAATAAAGGTGCACACCACCACACCAAGCTAATTTTTATTAAGAAAAAAATGTATTTTTGCTTATTGTTTTTTTCCGTCGAGACAGAGTCCCACCCTATGCCCCTGAGCAGAGTGTAAGGACATGATAGCTCACTGCAACCTCAGACTCGGGCTGTGGGCATCCCTCTGCCCCGGCCTCCGGAAGCCGCTGGGATTATAGGCTCTCGTTGCGGTGCCCCGCTGGGTTTTTCCATTTTTTTAGGAGTCGGGGTCTCACTCTGGGGCCTCACTCTCGCTCAGGCAAATCTCCTGAGCTCAAGCACTTTTCCCTCCACAATGCTGGGATTACAGGCATGAGCCCCTGCCCCTGGCTATTAAGAAAAATTTTTATAGAGACGAGGAGTCTCACGATATTGCCCAGGCTGGTCTTGAACTCCTGGCTTCAAGCAATCCTCCTGCTTCTCCCTCCCAAAGTACTGGGATGCTAGTGTGAGTGACCATTTAACCAACACTAATTTCTTTATATTTGAGACCTTTGAAATATGCTTTGCATTGGATTTTGTTCAAAATACCAAAAGATACGATCACTAGGAATAGAGAGTAGATAGATAATCAAGGTGACACAAATGTAGTGAAAGCTACTACTATTGACTGAATTTCTACTTTTTATCAGCCACTTAGCATATATTATTTCTAATCGTCACATGAAGAGTTAGGGCAATTTCTTATTTTATTCATGAGCGAAGCCAAGCCTTAGAGAGGCGAAGTGACTTGCATTAAGTTCACTGAGCTAGTAAGTAGGGAATCTGACATTCAGACATAGCACTCCAGTACTTTGCCTCACATTTGGGAAACCCATATCTAAGCTTAGCTGATATGGTAGATCTTCGCGGATTTTACCCCTCAACATCCATTCCAGCCACCTTCCTCCTGTTAATGGTACCCTGGTTTTCTCTGGAATACCATCTTCTCCCCAACTCTCATTTCAGGTGATTTGTGGGAGTTATGTGACTCAAGCCTTGCTAATCAGTGCATAGTATTTCCCTGGCCTCAGTAATTCCCTCCTTCATTCATTCCTCCATTCAAAAAATATGTATTGAGGGAGGGGGGAGGATGGGCGGAGGGAGGGTGATTGGTGGGACCACACCTGCGGTGCATCTTACAAGGGTACATGTGAAACTTAGTAAATGTAGAATATAAATGTCTTAACACAGTAACTAAGAAAATGCCATGAAGGCTATGTTAACCAGTGAAAATATTTCAAATTGTATATAAAACCAGCACATTGTACCCCATGATTGCATTAAGGTACACAGCTATGATTTAATTGTTTATTAAATACATACAGAGAGAGAGAACGCTGAGATATATAGCAGGGATTGATTCAGATGAGGATGCTGCTCTGGTAAAACTTATTCTCCAGTGGGGACTGACAGATAATAAATAAGTAACAAATACTTAGCATAATTCCAATTCATAGTAACTGTTTTAAAGAAAATAACGTGAGGTGAGGGGAAATAAGAGTGACAAGAGACAGGAGATTAGTGCCAATGAGATAGATGCAGGGAGGCTTGTGCCGGGGCTCTTCACGTTTCCACCTGACTTGAACTTGGAAGGACACAAGCCCCACAACCACTGGCATTCCTAGAGCGTGAGCATGAAGCCAATGTAGGGAAGAAGGGAGGAGAGACGCTGATGATGTCCAGGAGCCCTTGAATCATGCTGTGCTTGAAATTGGACCTGCCCCTAAACTTTTGTATAAGGAAAGCCTATACATTTTTTTTTTCCTTAGGGTTTGACTCACGTTCTGTTACTTGCACAAGGAAGAATCCTATCTTGTAGAGCTGAGTGTTCAATCTAATCACTGCCTGGCACAAGGGCCTCTTTCATTCCTAGCAGAGGACTGAACAGATAAATAATAGCTAGATCACTTGATGGGTTGATTGATATAGAACAGATAAAAGTTAGGATCTGCCCAAGCCTGAAGAAAAGGGTTGGAAATATACACACCCAACTCTTATCACAGTTAAGGAAGGGGATTTTGCTTTTTAATTATCAGCTTTGGTAATGTTCGCATTAACATAAGCATGAATCACTGGTTTTTTGTTTTTTGGGTTTTTTGTGACAGAGTCTCACTTGGTGGCCCAAGGTTAGAGTCCAGTGGCATGATCATAGCTCATAATAACCTCAAACTCCTAGGTCCAAGGGATCCTTTTGCCTCAGCCTCCCCAGTAGCTGGGACTGTAGGTTCCCACAACAATGCCTGGCTAACTTTTATAAATTTTGAGTGGAGATGGAGTCTGACTCTTGCTTAGGCTGTTCTCAAACTCCTGAGATCAGGGGATTCAGCTGCCTCAGCCTCCCAGAGTGCTAGGAATACAGATGTGAGCCACCATGCCCAACCATGTGTCACTTTTAATATTTAAAAATTGACGAATCTGAAAAACTGTGGCTACAGTGGTCTGTGGGGGTGATCCAGACTTTGTCTCCAGCAATATCCGTATAGTATATACTCAGAGGATTGTTGTCCAGGGCTTTATTTTTTATTTTCATTTTTTGTTGTTGTTGTTGCAGTTTTTTTTGGCAGGGTCTGGATTCAAACCCGCCACCTCTGTCATATGGGGCCGGCGCCCTACTCCTTGAGCCATAGGCGGCACCCCTATACTCAGAGGATTGTTACTCAAAGTTATAGCTGCCAAGAAAATGGGATAAAGAGAAGACTTCCTTGTTCTCTTATCTGCAGAACTTCCCAATTTTTTCATGTAAGAACAGCTGAAAGATGTTAATGTCTGTATGCTCACAGGGTAAAGAAACAGTGCTGGGTGGAGCCAGAATTCTCTTCCCAGGTGCTCTGTCAGCACCAGTTTTCTCAAGGACCAAGGGGATCAATTTTTTTTCTTTTTTTTATGAGACAGAATTTCTCTCTGTCACCCAGATTAGAGTACTGTGGCCTTAACCTAGCTCACAGCAACCTCAAACTCCTGGGCTCAAGTGATCCTCCTGCTTCAACCTCCCAAGTAGCTAGGTCTATGGGCACCCATCATCGTGCCAGGCTAGTTTTTCTATATTTATTTATTTATTTATTTATTTTTGAGACAGAGTCTAAAGCTGTCACTCTGGGTAGAGTGCTATGGCATCACAGCTCACAGCAACCTCCAACTCCTGGGCTCAAGAGATTCTCCTGCCTCTGCCTCCCAAGTAGCTGGGATTACAGGTGCCCACCACAACGCCCGGCTATTTTTTGTTTGCAGCCATCATTGTAGTTTGGTGGGCCCAGGCTAGATTCAAACCTGCCAGCTCAGGTGTATGTGGCTGGCTCCTTAGGCGCTTGAGCCATAGACGCCAAGCCTAGTTTTTCTATTTTTAGTAGAGAAAGAGGTTCTGATGTTGCTCAGCCTGGTCTTGAACTCCCGACCTGAAGTGATCCTCCTGCCTCGGTCTTCCAGAGTGCTAGGATTATAAGTACGAGCCACCAGGCCAGGCCTCTCAATCAATTTCTTTATGTGGAGCTCATTCACCAAGTAACAGCAGGTCATGACTACAGGTCAGAGGCTTTTCTGTACTGAAAAGGCATGACCCTTCCCAGTGTCATTCTGCAGCTCCTTTGTGCCAAAGAAATTGTATCTATCTCATGACTCAGAAACTTCAGTAGCATTATTATCTATCTTGCTATTAAAGTATCCAAGGAACTCATAATTAGACTTTTATTGTGCTTGGATTTTGCTTATACTCTTTATTTAGAAGTTTCTGTTTTATTTATTTATTTATTTTTGTAGAGACAGAGTCTCACTTTATCGTCCTCAGTAGAGTGCTGTGGCGTCACACTGTTCACAGCAACCTCCAACTCCTGGGCTTAGGCGATTCTCTTGCCTCAACCTCCCCAGTAGCTGGGACAACAGGTGCCTGCCACAACACCCGGCTATTATTTTGTTGCAGTTTGGCCAGGGCTGGGTTTGAACCTCCCCCCCCTTGGTATAAGGGGCCAGCACCCTACCCACTGAGCCACAGGTGCCACCCAGAAGTTTCTGTTTTAGAGGACAACTTTGGCAATCATCATTTCAGGATCTCCTTTTCCTTGGATAATTCTATTAGATCACTGATTGTTCCTCAGTCAGAATCCTAGATGAATGCTGTTTATTAGAACCACTTCAAGTCCTCTATAAATTCCAGCTTTGCTGTTGTTTAAAGCAAAGGGCAAAATTTTATGGTGATTGTGTCTAAAAACTCTTAAAGATTCTATGTTGGAATCAGTTTTTGTCTGTGTTTCTTTCAAGTTAGAAGGAAAAAAAATAATTACTTCTGCGTAGAAGCTTTGGACCACAATACATTGAATACTGAAAACTTTTACAACTATAGCTACAGAAATGTTTTTCTTGCAGTTTGGCTTTTTTATTTAATTACTTTGCCCACAGAAAATGAAAAGCAAGTTACAATCAGGGAAGGATGAATAATCACAAATTCCAATTTTAAGGAATCTGAATTAATGAGATTTCATGAAATTTTGTTGCAGCTAGAAAAGAGCTACCCCTCTCCTCCCATGAGATGGGACTGTGATGCTTATAACTTTACTTACAGGCTCACAATATCATTCCCTAGAAAAGGAATTATGGTCAGATTTTAATTTGGATCAAGAGACAAAATTAGAAAATCTCATAAGGGAAATGTCATTCATTATTTACAAGTACACATAATTAAAGGAAGAAGGTATATACAGAAGAAAAAACATAGTGTCTGCAAAGCAAGGGCTTAATTCTAAGTAGAATTCCCTAAGATCTCATCAGACACATGCCCAAAACACATAGTTAATGTCTACAACTTAGAAAAAAGTCGCTTGAGGGATATATATCAAACTATTATCTATTTGTTATCTATGCTTTTCTGTGTGGATTGGAAGGAGAAGTGTTATGAGGGATACATTTAATTTGATATGAAAGATTACTGTAATCTTTGACTATTGGAATAATGAGTAGAATGAATGTTGGTTACACTTTCTGGCCACCAACCACTAGAACACCTTCCCGACATTTGCAGAATTTCACATCTTACAGATCTGAATGTGTCTAAGCCAGAAACTCACTTTACGAATCTCCCTTGTATTAATTCATGTATTAATCTGAGAAACTGAATCAATAGAATGTGTATATGTTTATATGTAGAGAGATTTATTTTAAGGAATTGGCTCACACAAAATTGGAGCTCAAGAAAGAGGCCATGTTGAGTTCAAGTCCAAAGGCAGTCTGCTGGCAGAATTCCCACTTACTTGGAGGGGAGCCATCTTTGTTCTACATGTTAAGGATCTCAACTGAATGAGGCCCACCTACATTAGGGAGGGCAATCTGCTTTACTCAAAGTTCACCAATTTAAATGTTAATCTCATTCAAAAACACCCCTACAGAAAACTCCAGAAAAATGGTTGACCAAATATCTGGACACCATAGCACAGGCAAGTTGGCACATAAAATGAATAGATATAGAATTAAGTGTCATGAAGAGTCCATTCTTCAAGAGGGGTAATAGTGAGGCAGTGCCTGTAGCTCAGTAGGTAGGGGGCCGGCCACATACACCGAGGCTGGCAGGTTTAAACCTGGCCTGAGCCTGCTAAAAAACAATGACAACTTCAAGAAAAAAATAGCCAGGCATTGTGGCGGGTACCTATAGTCCCAGCTAGTTGGGAGGCTGAGGCAAGAGAATCGCTTAAGCCCAAGAGTTTGAGGTTACTATAAACTGTTGATGCCATGGCACTCTATGCAGGGTGACAGCTTGAGACTCTGTCTCAAAAAAAAAAAAAAAAGTTGGGGGGTAGTGGAGACAGTCCGCTTACAGGGGCAAGATGGCAGCACCCTGTAGCTGGAATGCATGGGGTCTATGCCCAGCAGTGGCTGCCGAAGGGTCTCCAGTGGAGGTGTCATGGCTTTGTAGCACCAAGACACTTCCTTTAGTTTTCCCAGAAAGTCTGTGAACAACCCAGTTCCTTTAACACATTCCTTGCTTGCTCTAACTAGGGCACATTCTGCTATTTGCAACTAAGAACACTGAAATTCAATAAGCATGTTCTATAATTATCTACAACTGCATAACAAATTACTCTAAAACTTGGTGACTTAAAATAATAATAAACATTTATTGTTTCATTTTCCATAAGTTGAGAATATGAGATGAGCTTAGCTGGGTGGCTCAGGGTCTCTCCTGAGGTTGCGCTCAACCTGGCAGCCAGGGTGATAATCATCTGAAGGCTCGA